>ML823546.1:0-11924 GCA_009831015.1 Picea engelmannii
AAATCACTATCCTAAGTTGTTTTTAAAAAGAACTTCTTGCATCTTGTTGAGAAAGTAGAGACATTGTAATATGACATTGCCATATTACAATGTAATATGGCATTACCATATTACAATGTGATATGGTAATCCCATATTACATTGTAATATGGTATACCATACTACAATGTAATATGACATTGCCATATTACAATGTAATATGACATTACCATATTACAATGTAATATGGTAATACCGTATCTCGTGTTATTTTATTTTTTAAACTTAAAACAATCGTCGCAATATCGATGATAGTTCATTGGAAGCCAGTTTTTATTTTGAACAATCGTGGCAATAGGGACGAAATTTCGTCGCAATTTTCCATGGTTTTTCGTCGCACATACAACATCTACGTCGTAAGTTTGGTTTTGACATAAATTTTCGTCGCTATTGCCATGCATTTTTGTTGCCATTTTCCACAGTTTTCGTCACACATACAACATCTACGTCATAATTTTTTTCCTTGGCATAAAATTTCGTCGCAATTGTGACGAAGTTGCATCATAATTGCCATGGTTGTGCCTTGTAACTGCGACAAAGTTTCGTCGTAATTTCAACGATTCATTGAGTTAACCCATTTTGATGGTGATGACACGTGGAGAGATAATTTCATCTATGTTTCCACGAACACCTGGATCATGGATATAGCAACGAAATTAAAGTGACGAAAAAACATCTCAGCTTTCGTGGAAATTGCAACAGATAACTGTGGCAATATCAATGAAAAACCGTCTCAAATTTGGTCATATGTACTAGTGATGTAGCTTCAACCACCTTTCCTTTCCCCATCCAACTGCCCTAAAATATAAGTGCCAAATGTAGATGATAGGTCACTGTCACTAAATCAAATAGCTTGTAGTTGTCACTATCACTAAATGTCTATCTCAACCTGTACCATTCTTCTTTCAAAGCTTCTCAACATATCCACGACCTGTCTATACCACAACATGTGGATGTTTGTGGCTCCCTTCACTGCAACTCACAGACTACCACAAATCTCTCCCATTTTCTCTATCACTACTTCTGTCACAACTCTGTTATTGTCACTGTCTCTGTCACAACTCTGTCACTACCTCATCATCTTGTATATGATCATCAAAAACTGTTCCATACCATACATCAGGTGTATACCAACATACATACTATCTCATGCATCAATCACGAATCAAAAGATATGTCAACAATGAATAGTGAATCATGAACTAGAGCATCAACCATGTATAACTTGTTCCATATACCATATCATCAACCATATGCATATTTGTACTATGTCATCAATGAAACATCTCTACAACCTATGCATGTCCCTCATGCATAAACCACCATACACCATAGATATACCTCAACCAAGTAAAAATATTTCAAATATGTGAACTATAAGAACCATATCAATACTATACCATACATAAGAGTGCTTCTCACTCAATCAACCATCCAACATTTACCATTTCCAAACACCAAACCAATCATACCAAATATGCCTCAAGCATACACCATACCATGACAAGAATTAACCATCAAAATAATTATACAACCATATCAGTACCTATGAAGTTTATCTGAACCAGTAAGATGCTCACCTGTAGACTTCCTTCAGACCTTTAGGGACATGGTACCAACATCTACTCAAACCTTCATTAACTTTTCACATACACACAACTTTCTCTTTTACAACCTATGAATATCTACACTTTCCTTCACTACAGCTCACGTACATCTGCACCCTTATGACTTACAACCCGTAGATACCTTAGAAGATAGGTAACTCCTTTTCTTAATTTAGGGCTTCTAGGTTTTTCTTGTTACAATAACTTTACCCCTTTTTACCAAGACTTATAACAAACTAGGGGTTTCTTGTCCACTCTTCGGGGCTTCCAACTTTACAAGACCATATCTTCCTAACCGTGAGGAAATACATGACATTCTACATATCACCAGAAATGGTACGATGAGTACTATCCATCCATGAGTGAGTTACTATCATTTAATACAATCTTCATGACCAAATTACATGATAAAATATGGGATACTTAACCATACTTAGGGGTTTTCTTGTAGACTTCTTCAAGGTGTCTTCCTGTGAGGGCCATTCTTAGAGATACTCCATAAGGGGACCACTTGGGAGACTTCTCGAAATATACCCGTCACATTATTTGAAATTAAATAAATATTTGTTGACATTGATGAAAACCAACTATCCAACAAACATAACCACAAGAGCATCAAATAAAATGGAAGAAAAAGAATAAGAATGTGGTACCAACACAAGAAGCAACCCCTTTTGCCAAAAAATGTAAGGATTGCAATAGAAGACTTCTATAAATTCCACCCAAAGTAGCACCTGAAGAATTTTTCAAAGAGGAGGAAGAAAAAATATTTTATAACTGTAAATGTTGAGGAGAGGGTGGAAAGTACCTCGGCTAAGAATATTAGTTGTACAACTCTTCATAAGGAAGAGAAGGTGATGGCACAATTGTTCTTCATCAATATTCTCATGAAATAGAGCAAGGTATCTCGATTCACAATCCAATATGATCTATGCACAATTGTTTGAGAATATTGGCTTAGGGACTCAAGACCATTTGTAGCCATACCCCTGAGCTGGGTAATAAGAGACATAGAATTGAGAGTAGGAAAACAATGTAGATTCATGTTTTTCATTAATTAGAAGTTTACAGATGAAGTAGTAGAAAATGTAGTTCCATTGAATGTGTGTGGAGTCATATCAGGAAGACCATACTTGTACATGAGATATACCGTCTTCATGAGGAGAGGAAACCCTTATAGGCTTGTCAAATATGGAAATGAATATGCCATAAATGAAACAGGGACAATGTAATATCCCCAAATATGCTAGTCTAAGATATTAGTGCATTGCTGTGCAATTTATGTTGTTTCTAGTTGTGTGCTTTTGTCAAACAATTTACATTACTTAAGTTTCCATGTTATAACTTGGTTGAAATCTTTCTACAAATAGTTTTCATACATTCTATTAAAAAACTTTCCTCAAACACATTGTATGTATTCCAAGTACACATGAAATAGAAGTGAAAACATGGGAATTTTATTATGAATGGGACCCAAAAACACAACAATGATAAGTCTCTAATGGTTTCTATGGTAGTTTCACTACATAAATGAAAAACACACAATAAGCTATCCAAAACCTGGAATAATTCCATAACCTCCTCTAGCAGATGGTGCACCCTTCTCCAAAGTCTCTCCAAACCCTCATGGTTATTTAATATCCCCATGGATATGAAAATTAGAGTGGATCATCCCCTCAATATGCCCACAAAAACCCATCCAAAGGCTATCTATCCATCCCAAACCCTCACGGCTTTGCCACAAGGTGAAACAACCCTCAAGATGCCTCCACGACTCCTCCTAGCATCATAGATATGTAAATAAAAGAATGTTGAGCCCTCTAAGAAACCCCATGAGACCCCCAAGGTTCCAAAGAGCCCCCAATAAGACTTCAAGACCTCCTCAAATGCTCATGTCCTGCTAAAAAATCCTCACAGGCTGCTCAAACTCTCATGGCCCTACAAAGTAGGAGTCTATGATCCTCCTCAAGGAGCTCCATGAATCCTCTCTCTAAGATGCTATACCTCCAATTCTGAAGTAGAACCACATAGATGATGCTTAATTAAAGATATCATATGGATCCTCCTCCTTTTCTAGCTAGGGTGGATATTGCACCACTGAAACCAAACCACAATGAAAGGATTTTGCAAAAACCCCAATGAAAACTTGTCTCACAAGAACACTCTACACAATAGATCAAATCAAATCATAATGAGGAAAGTGTATTGCTACCCCTCTTTTTATTCTTCTTCAATGCCCCTTATAGATATTTCCCCTCATGATCAAGTGGAAGGGGACATTACAGTCCTCCTTTCCTGAGATTTCTCGTCCTCAAGAAATTCTAGATCAGGATGCTGTAAAATATACTCTCCCTCCCAGGTGGCATCTTATGCGGGAAAATATCTCCATCTGACCAAGTACTACTAAATCACTCTACTCCTTAGCCTCCTCTCTCTGACATCAGTAATATTATCTAGAGTCAGAACCAACTACCCTTCCTCAACCAATGGAGGAATATCTGCTGAAGCAATGACCTGTTGTCCCAACGCCTTCTTGAGGAAAGATATGTGGAAGACATTGTGGATCCCACTACCATATGGAAACTCCAACTCATAAGACACCTCTCCAACTCTCCTAATCACCTTGTATGATCCATAAAATCTAGGCTTCATTTTATCTATGCCACTCTTCTTCAATGAAGAAAGTCTGTATGGATGCAACCACAGAAAGACCAAATTGCCAACCTCAAAGATGCACTCCACCCTGTGCCTATCTACATACATATTTTTTTGAATCTGGGTGATGTGTAAGATCTCGTTTAGGATTCTCAAGGTGCCTTGTCTCTCCTACGACCAATATTTGGCCTTTGGGGCCTTGCTCTCCCCAAATTCCAAATCCAGAAATGATGGAGCATCGTAATGATAAAACGATTTGAATGGACTCATTCCTATGGACATGTGATAAGTGGTATTATAACAATTCTCCCAAATATGCAACCACTTTATCCAATCCCTCTGTTATCTCAACATGTAGTTCCACATATATCCATCAATCAAATTGTTCACTATTTTTGTTTTCCCGTCTTTCTGAGGGTGATATATGGTACTAGGTGTCAACTCTATCCCAAATACGAACAACTCCTGCCAGAATGTGCTGAGAAATATATTGTCTCGATCAATGACTATGTATCTCAGAAGACCATGTAGTCTGAACATCTCCCTAAAGAATATGTCCACCACCTGAGATGCGATACACTATGAAGGAATGATAAAGAATTGAAAAAATTTGGTCAACCTTTCCACTACTACATAGATACAGTCCCTTCCTTGTACCATAAAAAACTCTGTGATGAAGTCCATGGATATGTTCTCCCACTTCTTCTCTGGAATAGGTAACAATTGAAGTAAACCTATAGAATTTGTAAGCTCTGACTTCTTCTTCTGACAATTCATGCACTCCCTCATATACCACAAAATATCCTCCTTGAGACCCTTCCAAGAGAATCTCTCCCTCACCTTCTTGTAATTCTTTAGATACCTCGGGTTCCCTGCCAATGGTGCATTATGTACTACCCTCAGGATCTTATCCTTGAGTGTTGACTCATGGACAAGGTATATCCTATCCTTGTAGTAGATGATGTCATATACTACTCTGTACATGTCATTTTGAATGATGCCATCCATAATATCACAAGAAAAGGTATTCTTGGAGTACTCCACCAAGAGAATGGACTTCTAGTCTTCTGAGATTCATGTCATGGAAATTGACACATCTCTCCTGGAAATGGAATCAAAAAATACATTATTCTTTCCCTTCACATACTCAATGTCAAAGTCATATGAAAGCACCTTTCTTACCCATTTCTGTTGCCTCTCCCTCAAGTCTCTCTTCTCTAAGAAATACTTAAAGTTGTTGTGGTTAGTATTCACCACAAAATGTCTTCCAAACATGTACTGTTTGAATTTGGCCAATGCATGCATGATGGGCAAAATCTCCTTATCATAAATGGGGTAGATCCTCCCTATCTCCCTCATATTCCTTCTCTCGAAATCTATGGGATGTTGATTCTGCATCAACATTGCTCCAATCCCTTCTCTGGATGCATCACACTCCAATACAAATGGCTGTGAGAAATATGGAAGCAATATCATTGGAAAAGTACTCATCACTTTATTCATCCTATCAAATGCTCCCTGTGCTTCCTCTAACCATTTGAATGTTCCCTTCTTTGTGAGATCCATCAATGGCACAACAAGTTGTGAAAATACTTTCACAAAGCGCCTGTAGTAGCTGCACAATCTAAAGAATACCCTCAACTCTATAATATATCTGGGTGTGGCCCGATATAATATCACCTGGATCTTCTCCTAGTGCACCTGTATGCCTTGAGTTCCAATCACATGTCCCATATAGATAATCTCTTTCATCATAAACTCACACTTTTCCTCGGAAAACAATGACTGCTCCTCCATGACCACTGATCGAGCTTAGTCACGCATGCTCATACTAGGGTTACAATAACCGCGGATGGGTAAACTTGAAATGCATTGACGATGACATAATCAATGGCGGGGGTGAATTACTTCCCAACGAACAAATCAAATAGAAATAGGAAGTGTCATCGTGATAAGTAAATGAGCGGGTATGGGTGAAAGGATGGAATGATTTTTAGCTGCATATGGGTAACCTTTAGCTCCATTAATGTCAGTTTCACCAAATTCTTTGGTCATTGCATCTACGTCTAGTTGTATCAGCTTCCATCGTTGCTTTCGGTTAAAATCCCAGTGCATATCGAGCTGCAAGAACTAGATCCACACCTATCTATACTATCTTCGCTTCTTCCTCTGCTCTCGATGACGAGAATCTCATACACATGCCTTAGATTTTCCTTCCAATTCCCTATGCAGATCAACATATCATCAAAGAATACCAATAATAAATTCCTCAACTGCTTGTTGAAGATATGGTTCATACATGACTGGAAGGTGGCTGCTACATTATTCAACCCAAGGGGCATGAATAAAAACTCATAGTTCCCATAATGACATCTGAATGTTTTTTTTTGGGTGTCCTCCTCTCTGAATTGGATATGATGGTATTGTTATCACTCCAAGAGTCACTAAAGGTTGTAGGTTGAGTAAGCTTGGTAACCTAATCAAATGTTTAATGAAATGTATAAAATGGATCAGAAAATGAATAACTCATTCAATAACTCCCTCACTCAAGACACTTGAACATATCTAGACAAGATAATGGCTCTCAAAAGGTATTTCTCAATTTTTTTTTAAACTCATGTGGATGGAGGACACTCAATATACCAACAAGATCATGTATATTAAAAACATAGATGAAAGGCTGATGATAACAAGGAAGAATACTTATAATTTTAGTTTACCAATGCAAAGACAAGATGACAATTATCGATCATTGAGTAAACAAAGAAATGAACATGAAATTCAATCATAAGTACAGGAAGAGATGAATGAACAGAAGTATGAACAATAACAATGAAAGAAGCTTATAATTCCAGTATATATCACAAAAGTCTTTACAATAAAAAAGTCTCTTAAAGTCTCCATGTTCCCACCCCTTAGCTCCTCCCTTTGGTCCCCTTTATATAGATATTACATTGTCATATAGATCCAAAATATATGGATCTCATAACCTCTTCACCTATCTTTAGTTGGTTGAAGAGATCCAACTCAAATCCGAATTTGTGAGGTGGCTAGCAAAAACATAGTATAAAATTTCTAGAAATATCCCTCTCAAAGATTCACCCATATCTTCCGAATACAAACAGATTTTGGAAAAATGAGAGATTTTTTTGAAGAGGGGCTCGTTATTGTGAAAAACCTCTCTCACTTTCCAAAATTAAATTTCCATATCATCATAATCTATCTCCAAATAAAGTGACTAAAATAGGAAAACACAGATTTCCAAAATCTAGTCATATTCCTACATTCTAGGATTTGATCACTAGAATGTTTCCATTGGTGAAATGAAGTGCCACTTGCACCCATGGATGAGATTTGATGAGATCTTGGAGGAATAGTCATCATATTCCCCTAAAAATCCTCTTTTCAAGTCGAATTTTGACATTTTGACCAAAATTTGTGAAAACTGCCATCTACAGCAAGTTGGTAGCGCATTACACTATAATCCGAGATGCCTGCAATATGGATTGATCGTGGGAAGAAGATTCAATTGGTTTTAAGTCAATAAAATATCCCGTACAACAAAGATTGAATCATTGTATTTAATGAAATATGATGATCTGCCTCTATGTGCGACTTCATGTGCGAATAACTTCTTGGCCTATCAAAGTTAAATGGATCTTAGATATCATTTTATCCAAAAAATCCATGACTCCCTTCCTTTCCGTGATCTAGTCCAAGGTTTAATTGAATTCAAAATATACATGCACTCAATCCGGGATTCATAGTCATCATTTTTTTTTAGCTGTTGGTGGATGACATAATTAAATTTCTCACTTGACATCACAATCACAAACATAAATTGATAATTAAATCTATCCGGACATTGAATTCCACGTATTGGGCAATCCGGTCCAATAATTGTTTATTATCTCTCTTCTCATTGTGTTCTAGATGGATAATAATTTTCTCTGACATTAACATGCACTTGCAGACAATGGAACAATGGCAGATTTTCTTGCCTCCCTGGAACAATGGCAGATTTTCTTGTTAAAACCCGATGACCATGTCATGTCGCCCATGCTTCTTTGCCCAATGTAGAGCGATCCAAAAATGAAGTTCCTTCCTCACCCGACATATTCTTTTATCTCCCCTCCCCTACTTTCGATCACTCGATCTCTTTCGAATATTAAGAACTGGGAATGAGCAGATCTCAGGTCTTCAATGGAGCTCGGATATGGCCTAGGTGAATATACATTATATAAAGAATTTTACCCTGCCATTGGTTACATAATGGCTTTCCAACATCTCTGGATTTCTTATCCACGACCTTGTTTCAGTTTCCCACAGTTACAACTGCCTATATTTTCTTATACAACAACCAATATGTGATATACAGTTTCAAGAATCATCCAGTGAACAAGAGCATATCGGGACTGGTAATGGGAGTACATCATGATGACTTCGTTGAAAATTTGCTAAAACGAGATATCTCTGTGAGTACATTGAATCATGAATAGTTGGCTAATAGGGACACAGGTCAGCCTGTAGAGGTGTGTTAAAATCATGAAGGATAACCATTTGGTGTAATATCTGTCCAAATTGTGTCGAATTGGTGATTGCCATACCAACTTGCTTGATGCATAGTGTTCACCTTTCGATCACACTCGCTTGTTTATGTGAGGAATTTATGAGCACGTTTCAGGATATTGGAATCTTATCCCACAGGAATTTAATCTGAACCATTGCATTGATGGGTCTTCCGACCCCATCCACCCTGCCAAGAACCTACATATAGCTAGCACAAAATCTTAGGCATTATCAACACATAATCACCAATTTAAAAACGCAAATTCTTGGTGCTCAATCATTAAGAAGTTGTTTTGGTGCTCGAGCATGGAGGTGAGCAGGTACACTAGGTTACAAGGAGACAAAATGATTGCGCAAGAAAAGAGATCTCAAGAAATCGACAAGATCCAATCTACATGATGATTTGTGCATGTTGTCCTACCATTTTCCGTCATTTCTCATTTATGTGCATGTTGTTTTTCTATCTCTCATAGTATAACTGAATGCGATTTTGGCATATGATTGTCAAGTGGAGCATCGATTTGTACTGAGATCTACTTCTTGGCATAATTCCTTCTCAAAATTATGCCGATGTCTTCTTGAGAAAACAATGGCTGGTTGTCGTTTCGCTCTATACTCACCCTTGATTATCCATTCACAAATCAGCCTACACTAAGACTTGTTAATTTTGTTTACGGTGGTGTGTCTGAGGTGATGTGTTTTAAATGACATATGCATTTGTGTTATCTAACTTGTGGAATATCTGAATATGAATGATAATGAAGGTCTGGTCGAGTAACTCATACAATGCACAAATTGTTAGGGAAGTTAATGACAACAGTCTTGGATCCATCCTAGGTGCAATCCAAATATCTCTGAATTCACAGTCTTATTGCTTGAATTTTTAGTTAGTAGGGGATGAATGGAAGTGTCATAACCAGGTTTCTTTTTCCCTGAATGGTGGTCGCATAAGAAGCAAACGTTCATCAACAACAACAACATAGAAAGGACATAAAGGATTCAAAGCATTACTGCAGAAGAGATTTTTGATAGAACTTTCCAAACTGTAGCATAGGATTTATGTCACCAAATAAATGATGTTTTGGTGAATGCAAGAAGGACTACGTTGAAGTTTATAGTTGATTTTTTTTTTTTTTTAATTTATTTCATGGAACTTCTTATGACTTTTTTTGTTGTGACCTTATTCATATTTCTAGAATAACGAAGTTTTCTTCATTTATGCACCATGAATTTCTTTTATTTTCATTTGTTTTGCTGTAAAATGAAAAATAATATGAACGCATGATTTTATGCTTAAACGCTAATTTTTTTTCTTGAAGTAACTTTGACAGCCATTAATGACGAAACAAGTGCAACGGAAAAAAGGTATAAAACATATATTTTTCTTTGATTTTCCGCATTTACACTCATTTCTGCATGATATGTTTTTTTTTGCAAATCTCACAATTTTCATGCAGAATTTGTAATAAGCTTTTTCAGGTTGAGAAACGACCACAGTTTGCTGCTGAAGTGATTTTCAAGAATCACAAAATTCTTCAAAGAATACATGCTTTGCTAGACAGCTTGAAGGCGCTGTTACTCATCAGAAACATCATGACGTTTGCTAATACACAACAATATTTTGGTGTTACACAACAACACTTTGCTGATACACAAAAAAATTTTGCACATCCTGATGTTTGTTGTTACACAACAACATTTTGCTGCCACACAAACTTTTTTTGCACATCCTGATGTTTACTGTTACACAAAAACATTTGGCTGATACACAACAACATTTTGCTAATACATTGAACCTTTTTGTACAGCTTGATGTTTATTGTTACACAACAACTTTTTGCGCATATTGATGTTTGTTGTTACACAACGACCATGCTAATACACCATGCTACGATACCCATATTTCAGCATTTTGCCAAATTTCATGCTGTGACACTATCCCATTTCTCCTTCAAAGCCGATTGGTCATCTCTGTGTTGAAGCCATCTTCCATTGCCTTAAATTTCGTGACTTCACACACACCTATTTTTCTGAGTTGCATACATCATTTCCTTTATCTTTTTCAGTTCACTTTTTCCTTTCCAGTTTTCCTTCTGAATAAAACAAACTCCCTTTTTCCATGATTACATTTCCTTGCCATAAACCCTCTTGCTACTGAGATCTTTACATCTATAGTCCTACCACTCTTTTTATAAACTCATGTTGACTGATGTGGGATTCCTTAAGGCCCACCTTTCAACAGTCTTTCCCCATCGACCTCGACACCTTATCTGGGATATAGACTAGAGTTCCTTTTTGAGTACCTTGAGGCTTGCATGCCTTAATGGAAAGCTCTCTTGCTAGCAATCATGGGAATACATCAATGTCCCTTGATCATTAGATATTGCAAGTGGCTCGACATCAACCCATCTATTCTCACTTCACAAGATGTACTCAGGTACCTTGACACTCATTGACATCACTGGTGATTTTGTCTCACATTGGTTAATGACATTCATTAATGGTCGGTAATCCAAT
The DNA here is from genome assembly GCA_009831015.1 of Picea engelmannii. Lineage (NCBI taxonomy): Eukaryota > Viridiplantae > Streptophyta > Pinopsida > Pinales > Pinaceae > Picea > Picea engelmannii. Next base: position 11,388 of record ML823546.1, read on the forward strand.
GATTTCTCTTCATGCTCGACATCAACACATTCATTCACATGATGAGAATTGTACCATCGATTTGTAGCAGGTGAAGACTATACACTTTTTCATTATCCCCTCAACAGTTACAATAGTTTGATTTCTGATCTATGAGAGTACCATAGTTCCCTATTCTCTACCTTCTACATTTCTTATGATCCAGCAGTAGCATTTTAGATTCCTTCACTTCCTATGATCCATTTACAACAGTAGTAGCATTAGCAGTTACATTTTCATGATCTTGTAGCAATGACACCTTCCATAGTCCATTAGTCACAGTCAGATATTCTTTTCTCCAGCAGTTACAACAGTTTCCACTACAGCGCTAGTCACGTTTTTTTTCCTGATCCAGCAGCCACAACAGCTACATCTACTTTTTGGGTAAGTGGAGGTATGTTCTTTTCTAAGATTTAATCACACAATTCCTTATATGCCGACTTCAATATTTTGGAAAAAATTCCTCTCCATGCTCTCTTTCCTTCCGTGATCTACACTAAGTTGCATGAGGTCATGCAA
>ML823546.1:23222-34875 GCA_009831015.1 Picea engelmannii
CCAAAAACCTAACCCTAGGAGATGAAGCGCCAAAAGTCATGTGGGCCCCGTTTGGGTAAGTTAGTACATCAACTTCCTGGGGTCGTAACTTTTGCATACGATCTCCGTTTTACGCGTGTGATAGCCTGTTGGAAAGGTATCATCGAGGAGATTCATTTTGGTGGCTCAATCATTCCATTGGCTCTCATTTTGGAGCTTGATACCGAAAAACCTTCATTTAGGCCCTCAAAATGGACCTGGAAGTTAAAACTGCTAAAAATAGTAAATTGGCAAAAATGTCAGAAAACTATTTTGAGCCAGTTGGAAAAGGTGGGTGGCCACCAATATCCATCTAGATCAATCCTCCCTCCTTAAGAAGCAATGGTATCCATTGTGTTTAGGTCCCCCATTAGATGAGGAAATTTCTGCTGAATTTGGCCCCGGGTGAGCCACTTGCCTTGGTGCAGGAGCTGCCCTGCTTTGATGACTCAATAAAGCTGGATCCTTTGTTGTCAAGTGGAATTGATTTGTCTATCCACATTCTGATCATTGGATGTCTATTGTATGTAGTCAGGGTTGAGATCTGTTGGTGTCAACTGTTTTGTTACTTCTGAGGTGTCCAACAATGGTGGGAAATAAGGGCAAAGGAGATCTACGTTGAACATTGGGTGCAGGCCAAGGAAAGGAGGAATGTTGAGCTCAAAAGAATTATCCCCCATGGCCTTGGTGATAGTGTACGGTCCATAAGGGAGTGGGCGAAGATTTCAATGGGGTCCTGTAAGGCATTCTTTCTGCAAGTGCAACCAAACTTTGTCGTCCACCTGAAACTTATGCGACACCCGATGTTGATCATGGTGTTGTTTGTACTTGTCATTGGACTTCTGTAGGATATCCTAAACCTGTTGGCAGATGTGCTAGATATGCTCAATGAACCAGGTGGCTTTGTCAGCTTCATTTGGAGCAGGAGATGAGTTAGTTGAGGTGACCGCAAGGGGAAGTGGAACATCTATGGGACCCAATGGTTGGAATTCCAACCCCACTTGAAAGGGGCTGTGGCCAGTTGAGCTATGCAAGGCTCGGTTGTAGCTATGCTGGACATATCGAAGGCTTTCATCCCATGTGCAAGGGTTCTTTGAAATATGCATGCGAAGGATATGCACAATCATTCAATTTACAACCTCGGTTTGGCCATCTGTCTGGGGGTGGAAGGCCGTGCATTTGGTGATCTTAGTGTCCAGCAGTGACTAGAGGCTTGACCAGAATGTGCTGAGAAATTGACTATCCTGATCTGAGACAATGGTTTGTGGGATTCCAAAATGTACCCAGACTCGTTCAAAGAAGAGCTTGGCAGTGGCCTCTGCTATGATGCTCTTCTTGTAGGCAACTAGAATCACCATCTTAGAAAAGTGATCAACAACAACAAAAACACAGTCATTTCCCCACTTGGTGGATGGGAGGCTCGACATGTAGTCCATTGAAATGGATTCCCATGGGCTATTAGTAGTAGGAAAAGGGGTGCACAGGCCCTGTTTCTTAGTGGTCGGTTTAGCAATAGCGCAGGCAGTGCAGGACCTGATATACTTGCCGACCTCCTGTCGAAGTTTCAGCCAGTAGAAATGTTTATGTAGCATCGCCACTGTCTTTTCGATGCCGAAGTGTCCTGCCACCTGACTTTAGTGGGCTTCCTAGATCAGCTTTGCTCGCTCACTTGATGGAACATAGATATGGCCTAGATGACACAACAACCCATCCTGAAGATGGAAATTATCGACAATTGCATTTGCACCCGACATTAGGTAGGTGGTGGCGAAGTCAGGGTCTTTCTCATAGAGTTGGGGCCATCTAGATGTCTCATGGCCACAAGAGTCTAGCATCATGGTGAGTTCCATGACTGGTGGTCTGCTGAGGAAATCAGCGACGCGATTGGTGCTTCCTATTTTATACTTAATGTTGAGGTGTGTTATAACCCTAAATTGCACCACACATGCTTACCTGACATCTGGCCAACTCATATCCTTTATTTACCAAAACACTACTGAACAACTCTTTGAAAATCCTCTTGTATAAAGGCCCACGTGCCCTAACACATTACTGCACATGTGTACACACTGGCTGACCCAAAACAACGTGTGTGGACCGACAAAAGCATGAAAAAAGGAAAGTTGCCAATGGAACAAAAATCTGTGGGTGAGTTAACTAAAACTCCCGGCCATGCATGGCCGAGGGTTCATCCAAATACCTATCTCCTTCTAGCCTATAAAAGAAGGGGTAGGGGTCCCATTTGGAAAAAGGAAAAAATATAGCAAAGAAACTCTGCCCATTTAGGTATTCCCATTGTCCCAACCCTTTAGCCTTTCCTTATGCCAAAGGAGATTCAAAGCAAAGCAGTTGAAGGACAGAAGAAGAGGAGCCCAGGATCAGGTTCGAGGAGCGGTGGCCGATCTCAACTTTTGTAAGTTGACTCATTCTAAGTAATAAAGAGAATGCTTTTCCCATCCCAATTCATGAACTGTTTATAGTTTGATCAGTATATGTTTTGATTTCTAACCCGTTAGTATATAAGTAGTATGCATGCATAGTTGTTTCTTGTCTTGAATGTAGGTTAGCTTTGGAAGGAGTATTGCGAACAAGTAATCAAGCACAAAGGAGGATCGACATCAAATGTCAGGAACGAGGTAGGTTGATCATTCCATGCATTTACTAAGAAAAGGGGATTTAAATCTAGGGATGAAGGTAGCAAGTAATTTCTATTCAGTCATATTTGCATGCAAAGTCTAAACTTTATTTGCTAGTCTGTAGGGTGATTTTCCCCAACAACAGAATTGGCGACCATATTGGGGAAACTCTCTAGGGTTCCTGGAATTTTATTTAGTTTTTGGGTAGTTGTAAAGACTATTTTTTCTTGGCTGTCTTTTCTTTTTTAGTTTTTGTAAGGTCTGAGCTAGCAGGGAGTCTGGTTTTCCATACCAGCTTTCCCTGAATTTTGCTTGACTGTGTTTTTTAGGACCCACGGAGGTACACGCGGCCTGCACAAGGTATGCACGCATGCAACCATGCCCTACCCTCTTATAGCCCACGTGTCAATGCTAGCTATAGAGGTAGCAGTAGCGTGTAAAGTTTAGAGAACCTCAGAGGCAGTCATCCTCTTCCCTGTCAGAATCACACATTCTCAGGGGGTTTTCTTAAATTTTGTCTGAGTTTTGTTTGCTAGCAGTCCTATCTCAGATTGTTTTTGCTTTATCATTTTTTCCTTACATTAGTTTTTTTTCTATTAGAAAGAGTGTCCAAGCCTTCAAGGGATCCTGGTTATCAATATCAGTGGTCTCTTCCTAGTTTGGTCTATATATTTTCATTTTTTCTCAGAGTTTATATATACACGTGGCCTGTACAAAGTCAACTCATGTGTACACGCCCTCCGTCTCTATCCAGAGCACATTCACACGTGTTCTGTTTGAGTAACAGCCGCGTGCTTGTGCAGGATAATTTTTGTTGAGGGTAAGGCAGTCATCCTTTCCCTTGATAAGAATTTTTCCTCTCAGGTGTTTGAATCTCTGTGTGAGCAGTCAGTAGCTTAGGATTCATCTTACACTTAGCCTTCTTTTTCTCAGTTAAAAAGTTGTCATAAAAATAAAAGAAATTTTTTTAAGGTTTTTAGACAAGTGTGAGAGTCATTGTTTTTAAAATTGCTAGTGTGTGATTTTTGACCTGATTCTTTGCGATTTGCAATTTAGGCTAGAATTGTTTTTCTTGGTTTTTTGCTTGTCGGTATTTTCCCTTTCTTGCTTTACTAGCATTTAAATAAATAAAAAAATCTCTTTTCATTTTCTTCTTTAGTTGAAGAGTGGGTTTCTACATCATTAGCTAGGGAAAAGTATTTTATTTCATAAGTTTTTGCAGTTCACTTAGATCATAAGTAGCTCATAGTTGAGTGAAATTCCTTTGAGTTTGCTGTCCAAAATCTTAGAAAAAATTAAAAATATTTCTTTTAGAAAAGTTGTTGAAATTTTGCATTCAGTAAAAGTTTTGTTTCCATCTTTTTCATTCATTTTTTGCTTTCATCTTTTACACATCATCAGTTTCACCCTCATACCCCTTGACATAAGACAAATCCATAAAAGTAACACTAAATTTAAAATCTACTAGACTTTTATGTTTGTAGGGTTCGCAAACTAGTTCAGGACTAGGGCCTTGGATTAGGTTGGAGAGGAAACTCTTCAAGGCCATTTAAAATCAAACATTGGAGTCTGAGATAGGGAGTGTCTAATTCCAGTGTCATGAAAGTTATCTGGGACCCCCCTCTAATACAGGGAATAAACACGAGGTCATGTGCGGAAAGGTAGCGGAGATAACCCCTCCAAAGCTGGACCAATCGTAGTGGAGAACACATATAGAGGGCTTGTTTTGGGATTCCGTCGTTTGCATTTGCCATGGGGTTTCATGGGTCTCAAATCTGTTCGAGGTCCTTATTTGTCTTCTAGACCATTTTCTCTCAATACCCTTGATAAGTTTCGAGCTCAATACCCTGCTCATTGTGGTACCCAACTTTCGACTATACCCGACTGGTGACTATTCGCACACTAACAACCTAGTTGCCAATATTTTTAGGGACATACACAGGTGACTGTGGGGGTATATTGTAGTACCTAGGACAGACATAGGGCCACACTTTATAGAGTATACTAGGAGGGTGCTTCCGTGTTAGAGTTTCACTTGCACCGGTAAGTTTCTCTAGTGTTGGTTGTTGTAACTGTTCTTCCAATTAATTTAGTGTTTGCTTGTCTTATCTTCTAGGGCCTTTTTTAGTGTGTGTTACTTTTGAACGTTTAGACTACCTTTAGAGTGTCTTGGATCTTCTCACACAGTGGAGGATCCTAAGCTCCACCGGTCACGAAGGCTTCTTGGCCTGCTGTTGGTTACACTGGAGCAACCCCCGCCACCATTAAGGCGAAAGCTAGACCAACAAGGGTCTTTTGAAGCGAACGGGTTACAAACCATTGTGCCCGAACAAGTCCCAGAGGAATTGACCATTTTGGACCTCAAAGAAACCACTCTTGGCCCAGTTGAAACCCCAACCACTAATTTCTTGGCACCTTTTATTGTACCAATTCAATTTCACGAGCGTCAAACAATGTCGCACACAGCAATGGAAACAAATGTTGTTACTCCTTCTGGGAATTCTTCAATTCCCACCACGGTTGTCACCATAGGAGAGCTGTCATCTCCTAATCTACCATCATCAGTCCGAGCCACCATGGTCTCGACTGCAACTACTTCGCACAGTGGTCCAAACCCGTCTTTGGCGGCGGCCACAACCCCTTTCACACCAAGTGTGACAAGCCCTCCATTCTCATACGGGATGCCTAGTTCGGGTAAAAGTCTTGAACTTTCCTACTCCACTATACAGACTTTGGGTCTAGGGGCAGGGAGCTCTAGAGCTCCTCTACAAGGTCACATGGGGGTCACTCCTGTCCCTTTTAAGGCTTTTCCTTACGGAGGAGGTCATATCCCTCCTTCATCCCCTTCACTCGGTGGCTCGCATCAACAATACATCGAGCAACCTACACACAATAGTTTATTTGGAGCGGGGAGTCAAGGACCACCTTCTCATAGTATGTCGGTAAGTTCAACATCGTTTTTTTGGAACATAACATTTGGTAACAATACCTTCTCGTCAGCCGCTTTCCCGATTGGGGGCAATCCCATTTTTGGACAATCTACTCCTATGCAGGGTACTATTCCCACACAGGGGGAAAACCTAGCAGGACCTTGGAATTCAGGGCAAGGATCTGTTCCCTCCTCCGGAATGCTGATCTGGGGTAATTCTTTCCATAATCAATGGAACCTTGGACAAACTACTATGCCTATCCCCACGGGACCAGCATGGGGTAATCCTTCCCAAAGTCCTTCAAATACAGTGCATGCCCAACAATATATTTCCTATTTGGGAAATCAGCCGATGATGTCTCCACATATGCAAAATCCTTATGCTGGTTAGGGCCCTAGTTTCTACCAGAATCTGGGCCAACAGCCAAACTTTTCCTAGCAACCTGGTGCCAGTCAAACTCCAGGACCCTTTTTCCCAGGTTATCAGCAACAACCCAAACTACCTTTCCTGGCGACTTTACACTTGCCAGATTTGAAAAGGTTGTTGAATGACCCCATTTGTAACGATCTGTGTTGGCCTCCTATGCTGACGAAGTTGCCTTCAAACATTCCAAAGTTAGAAGCCAAGCCTAATGAAGATCCAGGAGATCATGTGACTACCTTCCATCTTTGGTGCTCATCTAACTCATTGAAAGATGACTCCGTACGGTTGTGATTGTTTCAACGTACTCTCATTGGGAGTGCCATGAAATGGTACATTGAGCTCGATCTCTCAATATACTCTTCTTTTGGCGAACTAGCGATGGCTTTCCTTAACCATTTCCAGTTACCTATGAGATACGATGCTGGCACAGAGCTGCTCACCAATTTCGAACAGACAACAGTGGACCGTATCTCTGATCACAGCCAAGAGTGGAGACGTCGAAAGAGTTTAATCAAAGTACCAGTACCACCAACATTCCTTCTTGAGTGGTTCCTTAAGTCTTTGGTCCCGCAATTATCCAAAGACATTGCGACATCCAGAGTTTTCTCCGAAGAAGATGCCATCATGAGGGCTCAACAGTTTGAGCTCATCTATTCTCAATTCAGTTTATTATACAACATCTTACCAGATGTGCCACATTCAATACTAGATAAAACTAGACAGAGAGCTAGACCACATGTCGATGGTATTGTCGGTTCAACACAAACAAAGCCCACTGAGCAATTGATAAAGCAGTTGCAACAGTTATCCATACAACACACAATGACCAACCAAACTACTGTTTTGGCTTCTCCCTCTACCAAAACCTTGGAAGTACACACAGTGCAGTCGACTAACCCAAAGGCCACCCAGTAGCCTGAAGGGAAGAAAAAACAATGAAAGAAGGGTAAGGGGGATAAAAAACCCACTGATAATGCTAGCGGGGACAACATTGAAAAATGGAAGGTGAGGTATCCATGCAACTTGTGCATGGAAGACCACCTGACCCATCTATGTCCTCGACTTGTAGAAGCCCAAAAATTTGTCATGCAACAACAGTAGGTAGTGTTGACTAATCCATTTCAACATGGGCAAAATCTAACTCAAGCCTCTGCAAGCATAGAAGGGGGCAGCCAAGAAAACTGCCCGCCTTCGAATAATCCTGCATCCGTGAACGTATAAATGGTTAGGGGTGATGCTTTCATATCGACTAGAGTGCACGATTATAGTAAACCAAGCGCTTCTGAGAAGGGTAAAGAAGTTGATCTCCCATATCTTCCTCTATAGATTGAGAAGACGTTGGGAGAAACAATGACATGCATTCCAAAAGGTGCATTTAAAAAATCTTCTTATAACCCCAACGCAAGGGCTTCCCAGAACTACTCTGTGGTGGAAGATTTATCACAAACACCTTGTACGATGTCTTCTTTGGAGGTCCTCCAAAGCTGCCCTGCTTAGAGGAAATCCTTGTTAAATTCTTTGGGCTCTACTGAGACTTGTAATCCGGGTACCATCATGTTAGATACAACTGACTTAAAACCTCGTCTGCCTTACCACATAGCATTTCAGATAGTAGTGGCTTATCCCATGAAATTTTTTACACAGAATATATTCCACACGATGGTCGACGAGGGTGCCTCAACATGTGTTATGTCATTGGCATGTTGGAAGCCCATTGGCCAACCTATTTTGTCTCCATCACCTACTCTCCTCACTACTTTCGACAGTCATTCGTTCTGACCACATGGCATCATTCCTTCTTTCCCTATGCAGTTAGGAGGGAAGACCGTGTGTGTCGAAGTAGAGGTAGTCGATGCTCCCCTCGACTATAATCTCTTGTTAGGATGGAGTCGGACTTATGCTATGCAAGCTGTGGTTGCTACAGTTTTCCGAGTCTTGTTGTTTCCACACGAGGGCTAGATAGTGACCATTGATCAATTGTCTTTCTCCAGATCTGACCCAACTTTGGGGGCATCCACGATCTCAATGATTGATAATCCTCAACCAGGTGTCGTCAATGTAGGAGTTGGTTTGTGCCCATCCTTGATGGGTGCCTTCGATTACCCACCTCCTCACGGCGATATCAAATTTATATCTAATCACCATAAGGTTGAGATTTTTCAAGTTTCGTCGTTCCGCACAACTTACTTCGAGGATCCATGGATTCATCCTTCCCCATCGGACACGATGGATGAGACAAGGCACCCAGGCATGTCCATGCCCTTTTCTACCACCGAAGTAGCGTACTCTTTAGTCCAGCAAGCTTCAGCTAACACTAATCCGACTCCTGCACAAGAGTTAGATCCACTTCTAGAGCCCATTTGGGCTCAAGATTCTCTCGCTAACATTGATTCGTTAGACTTAGTCTTGCCTTCTGATGAAGCAGTAATCAAAGAAATGACTAGTCTGGAAAAACCTTGGGAAGATCTTCATCACAGATCATATTTTCTCCCAGAGTTAAGCTGAATCGAAGCAGGAGAATTCACCATGCCCATGACGGGAGATCAGTCGTGTCCTATTAATCTCTTAGCTACACATAAAATTTATGCTGAGGGTAATATGGCAACTATCACTGAAACTATACCAATCATGGTCGATCCTTTCAAGGTGGAGGCAATAATCCAGTTGCCCCCCCCCCATGCACAATTCTTCAACTTCAGAGTCTACAAGGCAAGGCGAACTTTTTACGACGCTTCATCGCCAACTATGTCGAAATCACCAAGGGATTTATGCACTTACTGAATAAATATGTTCCTTTTTACTGGGACGATGCCACTCAGTGCTCTTTCGATGCATTAAAACACACCCTCACAACTGCCCCTCTGCTATGGCCACCTAACTATAAAAAAGATTTCTTATTATATCTAGTTGTCGTAGAGTCAACCATTGGCATGGTTTTAGTTTAGGAAGATGATTTGTTCTCAGAATACGTGATCTATTACCTGAGCCAAGGCCTCGTAGGACCCGAACTCAATTATTCTCATATCAAAAAACTTGCATTGGCAGCAGTTCATGCTGTTCAATGGTTCCATCATTATGTTCTGTTTCACAAGCATTGCTGTCATGAATCCATTCCAGTACATGTTGACATGACGGGTTATAGGTAGAAAAATCAGTAGATGGATAGTCATCCTCCAAGAATTTGACTTAGACTTTGTTTAAGTAAAGTCCAAAAAGTCATTGGTCTTCATAGAGCTTATTTTGAAACTTCCGGTTGAGTCAGGTGACGTTGTGCCCAAAGAATTGCCTATCTGGGGAGATATGTTTTTGATCACATCTTTAGATCCCTGGTATAGAGATATACTTATCTATCTCCAGACTTTGAAGTGCCCCACTTCTACTTCTCGTGATGAGTGTCGGCGTATACGCCATTAGGCTAAGAATGATCTCATACTCAATGATACATTGTATCGGAGAGGTGTAGACTGCATCTTACGTCGATGTCTCACACATGAGGAGGAAGTCATCGTGCTCAATGATTTCCATACCAGAGCTTGTGGTGGTCATTTATCTGGGTTGGAAACAACCCAAAAGATTCTACAAGCAGGTTACTTCTAGCCAACACTTATCAAAGATTGTATAGAATCGGTCAAGAAGTGCCATCCATGCTAAGTCTTCTCTCAGAAAATGAGGGCACATCCTACTCCTATGTTTCCTATCATCATAGTTGGTCCCTTCACCAAGTGGGGGATTGATTACACTACTTGCAACCCCCCTTCAACAAGGGAGCATTGCTATATCATCGTAGTTGTAGACTACTTCACTAAGTGGGTCGAAGCTATGCCAAAATTTAAAGTTGATGGAGAGACTGCAACTCTCTTTTTATTCAACCAGATCATAGCAAGGTTCGGTGTCCTGAGAGAGATTGTTACTGACCACGGCAGTCACTTTCAGAACCAAATGATGATTGAGTTAACATCAATGCTTCGGTTACAACAAGAACATTCATCACCCTACTACCCCCAAGCCAATGGGCAGGTAGAAGCTATAAATAAAACTCTTAAGACTATTCTACAAAGAACTATCAACTCAGCCAAGTCAAATTGGCATTTGATGTTATACTCAGCATTATGGGCTTACCGAACATCTATTAAGATTGCAACCGGTTTCTCACCTTTTCAACTCATTTACGGGCTGGAGGCAGTCTTTCCCATCGAATGTCAGATCCCATCTCTAAAATTGGTAGTACAATTATTTCCATACACTTCTCCACTTGAATAATGGTTAGTACACCTTGAGCAACTCAATGAGCAGCACCATGATGCGGCCCTAGCCAACGAGGCTCACAAACATAAGGTCAAGTGTCAGTATGATAGGTCTGTTCGTCCTCAGATTTTCTCTAAAGGTGACCTTATCTTGGTCTATGACCAAGATAAGGACCCGCTAGGGGAAGGAAAATTTAAACCCATGTGGTTCAGACCTTTCATCATAAAAGAGGTATTAAAAAAGGGCGCTTATCATCTGGTTGATTTGGAAGGGAATGCTTTGGTAGAGCCTAGAAATGGGCTCTACCTCAAGAAGTATTACTCATAGGTAGGTCACTCTGGGTAACTTTTTGTAACATATGTATAGTCTTTGTACTATTAATTTTTAGTTTCTTTTAAGTGTTATGAACATGTCATTGATGTTATCTTTCGTCAATTTGGCAGATGTCAAGTGATTCCGAGGTGTTTGTTGGGTATGTAGACGGTGCTAGTCGGCACACTCGGAGGCTTGCCTCCATAGCTTGGGTAATCTTTACACCGTAGGGCCAGTTGTTATCTTCCGGAGGTATATGCTTAGGTGACACCACAAATAATGTCGCTGAGTATAGTGCAGTTATTGAGTTGCTTCATGATGCCTTGTCATTGGGTGTCTCTCATCTCCAGGTCTATCTCGACGCTCAACTAGTTGTGTCTCAGCTAAACAGAGTATACCAGGTTCACGATCCAACCTTACACCGACGATTCCTTAGGGTACATCTCTTAGAATGAAACTTTGATTATATTACATATTTTCATGTCCCCAGGAGATTAAACCAAATTACAGATACTCTAGATAATCAAATTTTAGATTGGCATCTTGCGCACATATGAAAGAACATTGACATAAGAATGTAAATACATTTTTGCACACGCGATCCATAAGACACAAAAGATCAAAAAACCATATATAACATCATAAAGTAACCAAAGTACATAGATGGACGCAAGCGCCTCAAAAATAGGACCAAGAACAAGTCACAGGGCTTATGCCCTCAAAAAATATATACAAGTAGTGCTCGTGGCACATAAAAAGTCTAAATAGGTTCAGGGCCTATGGACCCTATTATAATAGTCCATAGCATGGGCTAAATTCCTAAACAATCAAACCCATGTCCGAGGTGCCCCCACTACATGAGGCTGCATGGATGGCGGTAGGTCCTCTATCTCTGCCATCGAGACTGTGCGAGTGAGTGCAGTAAAGTTCCACTCAACTCATCTAAGTACCCTCTTAGCTTCCCTAACTGGGAGGTTCCCTGCTACTGCTAGTCCCCCGGTAGCGTCAGTTGCGGCTTCTGGCCGAGGACAACACCTGTTCCATGCATAATTGAAAGGTCGCATGGGTCCCACATCTACATGCAACAAA
>ML823547.1:33279-46785 GCA_009831015.1 Picea engelmannii
ACTAACCAAGACTTCTCATGTTTGCTTCTCATTAGATGCAAACTTTCCACCACTCTAGGATCTACATAACTATGGCTAGCCCCTAAATCAATTAAAATAACAAGTGGTCGGTTGTTGATCATACCTTCCACTTCAATCATGTGTGATTGAAATTCTGCTTTCTTGTTGTCCAGGGATGCATAGATCCTCGGCATTCTGTTGCCCATATCCTCCACTGTTTCAGCTTGCTGAACAGTATGGAAAGTTCTTGCTTGGTCTTTCCTATGGGGGCAGTCTCTGTATCGATGATTCCCTTCACAGCCCCAACACTCCATGGGTGGAGGCCTTGGCATATGCTCCCTCCCTTCAACTTTCCTGGGTTCTTTAAAAGATGACTGTCCCCAAGGACCGTTTCTGAAAAAGGAAGGCTTACTTCCCTTCTGCCTCTATTCCTTCTTAAACCTCTTCTGGTCATCCCAAGCCTTCTGAAAGGTAGGCTTTTCCCTAAATTTGTTCATATAGGCATTTATCACTTCTTACGGTTTCTTCCATGGTCTTAGGATCATCATATTGAATCTTGTCACCAATGGAAGGTGGCAGTCCACTCAGATACCTTTGAATTTTGATAGCCTCGTCTTTGATGAATGGAACATACTTCAGTAGTTCCAGAAAACTTCGTTCATACTCATCAATGGTCATACTGCCTAACTTGAGTTCGAAGAACTCCTTCATCTTTTTGTCATAGTATCTTTTAGTCAGATATTTCTTCTCGAAATATCTCTTAAATTCCTTCCACGTGACCTCTTTCTCTCTGATGTGTTGCACCTGCACAAACTGATCCCACCACATGGACGCTTTTCCTTTCAGCTGGTACATTGCAATTCTTCCTTCTGCATGGGCAGAATAATTCTGCAGCTGGAAGTATTTCTTCATGCGCAAAAACCAAGTTTCAGCATCTTCCTCCTTCTTATGCTCTCCATCAAATGTTGGAGGTTTAATTTTATTCATCTCTCCTTTCAATTCCTCCCTTCCAGATTTTTGATGTTTTCTGGTAGGGGACGGGCTCGAACTACTGTGTGTCTCCCTGTACGAATGTTTTTGGGAGCGACTGTGACATCGGCTACCACTCCTCGATCTACTTCTTCTCCCATGGTCTCTTCGACTCTCTGTCGTACTTGAGTCTCTTCCCTTCTCAAGTTTCTTCTCTATTCTTTCCAGACTCTGCAAGAATTTTAAGTTTAATTTCCCTTGTCGATCCTTAACTTTCATGAGCTTTCAGCTATCAGCTCGATGCTCCTTGGCCTCTCTTTGCAATCCTTCAAGGATTTTCATTATATGTCCTTCCTTATCCATCTCCTTTCCATGCCCATTAGAGTTCGATCCTTCGGATCCTAGGTTAACATCCTTTCCTTCCCGCTTGTCTTCCATTTCAGGGGTAATTTGCACTCTTCCCCACTCCATACTCGACGTTGATTAATTGGAGTTTGGCCTCTGTTGTATTCTGAACATGCACTGTGCAATCCAATTCAAAAATTGTTAGGCCATTAAACTTCATGAATAAACCAAAACGTTTATAATTAATACGAACAAGAACAAAAGACATTTCAACTTCACAATTTTTCTGAGCTCTGTCTGTCTCTGTGTTTTTTTTCGGTTTTCTTGTAATTATCCTATTTCCTTATCGGAAAATTTTCCTCCCACAGGAAAGTCTTCAAGGTTTCCCTTCCTTCTATCAGGGTTACCTCTATCGGTATTTTGAAACCGACAGTGTTCTGGGGGGTTGAATCCTCGATTTCCGATTTCCTGATGCGCTACCTTTACGGGTAGCCCCTAGTAAGGATTCTACATCATGTGACCGTTGACTCGTGACCCCGGCCTTTTCCCTTATCGGGGTTTGGGCTTTCACGAACCGAAATGTGCCAAAACTCTTGACAGCGGAATCCTTGATTTCCCGATTTCCGATGGACTCCGTCCTTGCTAGCCCTCCAGGCTATACCCTCACCATACGAACAACATCCATATGACCGCAATCAACTTCTCGTCGGGGTTTTGGGTTCTAATTTCCCAATGAGCTCTTAGTGCACTATCCCCTCCCCCTGGCTAAACTTCCACCATATGACCACTTCCCATGACCGTGATCAATCCTCTTATCGGGGTTTCGGAATTTGTGATGTCGCAATGCACATGCATTCGCAACCTCCGATCCTAAGATTCCCGATGTGCTTTTACACTGGCTATCTCTCCTGGCTCAGCCTCTGGTCCACATGACCATACTATATGACCTCCACCCTACCCCGTCGGGTTTCGGTGGTTTCAATGTCATGCTCATATGCTCACGGAATCCCCAATGGGTCCCAGTCATTGACTTGTCAACAGTCCTTTTTCTTGTCACTAAAACTCTGCCACCTGTCCTCCTGATAGTCGGTGTGGCCCCACGCTCCTAGGCCTTATCGGGAAATCACGTATCACGATTTTCCAATGCACAAAACCTTTGCTTCTGGGATCTCCGATATCCCGATTCTCGATATGTCGACGTGCCTTTTTCTTTAACCCTTCGCGGTTAAGTCAGGTCCATGTGACCTCTACCCCGTGACTGTAATCGAAGCTCTCGTCCGAGTTTCGGGGTTCGGAGTTTCAAAGTGTATGAATCACTTGTCACTGGGGTTCCCAATTTCCCGATGAACTTCAAACACCGATGGACTAACTCCTTGTCGGGACTTTCCCCGATGGTGCAAATCTCTGCCACGTGTCCACTAAATGAACGGTCCAGATTTTTTCGTGAAATTGCGGATCGCGATTCCATGTGACGAGATCTCTATGTGTTCGAGAACTCCGATTCTCCGATTTCCGACTCTGCGGAATCTCCTTACACGTGTCCACCCGAGATTCATGGCTATGATCCCTCCTTGGGATTTCGAGAATCACAAGGCCTCGATTCTCTTGACTTCTAATATCCTGACACCTCTCCGGGACTTCTCCTCTACCCATGAGGACTTAAGTCCTGCGCAACTTCTGTCAACTCGAACGGTTGACGGGTAATCCCACAGGGATCTTATGACTCACGATCCTCTCGAGTTTGAACTCTTGTGCAGTATCCAAAGGCTTTAAACCTTGTGCACGTTCTCCAGATCTGACAGCTATAAGGTTTCGCCTTCCCTCCCAAACAGATCCTGTGGCTCTAACACCATTGGTGTAGAGACTTGTCTTCCTGTGGTCATAGACCATACCAGCTATGGTTTCATAGCACCGCTATACCTCCTGATCTTAATAAAAACTCGTCAAGTATCTCCTTGCCGCTTCGGAGCAAACCAGGGTCAGAAATGGGTCCTCCCGACTCAATTTCCCTTCGTATTCTCAGTCCAAAGACTGCTCCACTGGCCCATCTAGGCTCAGTGTCGAAACCTTCTTTCTGATACCACTCTATAGTGTCACTTTTCGCAGCTCAGAGCTTACTCACGCTCTGATACCAATTTGTAGTGTCACTTTTCACAGCTCAGAGCTTACTCGCGCTCTGATACCAATTTGTAGTGTACCCGTTCACTATCGAGGTTTCCAAACCCCTCAATTACCATTCTATACATGAATGTTTACATAATTGGTACAGGAATTATAAGCACATGCATTTAACACAATTAAACACACTTAATTCTCAGAGTAAAATATATAAGTTACTGCTACAATTAAACAAGCCATAGAATTCAACAGTAACTCATTTACACAGCGGAAAACATGATACATGAACAACAAAGTCATGCCAAATGTGATAAAAGCATAATTCAGATACTTATCTTTGAACAGCTATAGAATTCACCAACCAAGTGCAGGCCTTCCACAAACCTCCCAGCCTTAGACCACACTGTTCATCAGCTCAACAGTGGGTCACCCCCGAGATGGGACCAATCTCCACCCCAAGGCAAGGAATCCTAGGCTAGGCTGAGGTACTCTGTATATTATCATGAGGGAAATCTCAGCTATGCAGCTGAAGAAATGTTATCTGAAAGGCTGTCAATTATTTGCAGCCCGGGTGGAAGAAGCATTCCAAGATGAGGTCTCGAATCTGGAAGACCACAAGGTGCTCAAAGAGTTTGAGGATGTGTTTCAAGAGGTGCCTGGACTACCTCTGAAGAGGGACATCGATTTCTCTATAAATCTGATGCCTGGAGCAACTCCAGTTTCGAAAGCTCCTTATAGGATGAATACGCCAGAACTGAAAGAGTTGCAATTGCAGCTTGAAGAGTTATTAAAGAAAGGCTACATTCATCCCAGTGTGTCACCGTGGGGAGCCCCAGTTCTTTTTGTGAAGAAGAAAGATGGAGCGTTGAGGCTGTGCATTGACTTTCGGCAGTTGAATAAAGTCACTGTCAAAAACAAATATCCTCTGCCAAGGATTGATGATCTTTTTGATCAATTAAAGGATGCGAAAGTATTTTCAAAAATAGATCTTCGATCTGGATATCATAAAGTGAGGATAAAAGATGAAGACATCAGCAAGACTGCCTTCAGAACAAGGTATGGTCATTATGAGTTTACAGTGGTGCCGTTTGGATTGTCCAACGCGCCTGTCGTCTTCATGTGCTTAATGAATGGAGTGTTCAAAAATTATCTGGACAAGTTTGTCATAGTCTTCTTGGACAATATCTTGGTGTATACAAAGATAGAGGAAGAACATGAACAACATTTGAGAATGGTGCTACAGGTGTTGAGAGAACACCAGCTGTACGTAAAAATGAGCAAGTGCTCATTTTACCAAAAGCAGATCCATTATCTGGGACACATTATTTCTGAAGAGGGGATCGTTGTGGATCCTGAGAAGGTACAGGCCATTCAAGAGTGGCCAGCGCCAAGAAATGTGACAGAAGTTAGATCCTTTATGGGTCTGGTAGGTTATTATAGGAGGTTCATAGCCGGATTTTCAAGGATAGCTCATGCTATCACTTCCTTTCAAAGGAAGGGGAAGAAGTTCCAGTGGACTAAAGAATGTGAGAGCAGCTTCCAACAATTGAAGCAGCTGCTAACGAGTGCTCCAATCCTGAGGATTGCAGATCCAAACAAAGAATACATAGTGTGCATGGATGCGTGCAAGGAAGGGTTGGGAGGAGTTCTCAGCCAAGAAGGATTTGTAGTTTGCTATGAATCCCGGAAGTTGAAAGAACATGAAAGGAATTATGCCACTCATGATTTAGAGCTAGCAGCAGTTGTCCATGCATTGAGGAAATGGAGACATTACCTCATGGGAAAGAAATTCAAATTAAGAACAGACCACAATGGTCTGAAGTACTTATTTGATCAGCCAACCCTAAATGCCAGGCAAATTAGATGGCTGGAATTTCTGTGTGAATATGACTTTGATATCAAGCATATCAAAGGGAAAGACAATAAAGTGGTTGATGCACTCAGCATAAAAGTGCATGAATTACATGCTACAGCCATTAGCATGTACATAACTGAGTTGAAAGATATAATTGTGGAGGCTGCAAGTGTTGATTTGCAGTACAAAAGACTTGTAGCAAAGCTACATCAGCGTGAGAAACCACAAACTAAGGAAAGTTATACCTTGGGAGCTGATAGTTTACTTCTGTATAAAAACAGAGTGTATGTACCCAATGAACAAGAGTTGAAGCTGGCAATTCTAAAGGAAATGCATAACGTGGTTTATGCTGGACATCCTAGATATCAGAAGACTGTGGCAGCAGTCAAAAGGCATTATTTTTGGCCAGGTATGAAGAAGGAAATTGTTGAATACATCGCCAGATGTATGGAATGCCAGAAGGTCAAGGCTGAGCACAGACACCCAGCAGGGTTGTTGCAGCCTTTACCTATTCCTGAGTGGAAATGGGATGTGGTAAGCATGGATTTATCACAGGATTGCCCAGAACAAGCAATTTGTAGTGTACTCGTTCACTACCCAGGTTTCCAAACCCCTCAATTACCATTCTATACATGAATGTTTACATAATTGGTACAAGAATTATAAGCACATGCATTTAACACAATTAAACACACTTAATTCTCAGAGTAAAATATATAAGTTACTGCTACAATTAAACAAGCCATAGCATTCAACAGTAACTCATTTACACAGCGGAAAACATGATACATGAACAGCACAGTCATGCCAAATGTGATAAAAGCATAATTCAGATACTTATCTTTTAACGGCTGTATAATTTCACCAACCAAGTGCATGCCTTCCATGAACCTCCTAGCCTTAGACCACACTGTTCATCAGCTCAACAGTGGGTCACCCCTGAGCTGGGACCGAGCTCCACCCCAAGGCAAGGAATATAGACTCGGTCTGAGGTTACAGGGAAGATAGCACATACACAACCACTAGGAAGAAAACTCTCCCAGGAATCTCCCACACTCACTGCCCATAGACCCTCATTCCCCACATGCCTGTTCCACCCCAGGAGAGTGAAACTTCTCTATCACCTAGACAGTCCTTCGGCTACCAGTCTCCCTTACTTTGGGTTACAGGAACAGACCAGACCGGAAGTCTCCGGGATCTATGGCAGCTACAGGGATTCCTTCCATGAATTCTCTTCTCCCTCTACGCACTCTCTCACCTGGAGGAGTCGCTCACAGACCAACAAGCCTCATGCAGTCCAATACTGTGTAGTCACAACAACCCACGGGAAACACAGACAAAGGCTTCCCAAAATGGTTCAGCAATCACTGGATGATCTCACAGCATGATTTCGGAACAGGCTCCATGCACAGGCTAGCTCATCTTTTCCCCAACAACAAGGATTCTTCCACTCAAGTTCAACACAGGGTTCCGGTTCAGGAAATGCGCTCACGGGATTTCTCAGAGACAGACACAGACTCCACCCTCATTGGACAGGGGTGTACACGGATTCTTCAGGAAAAAAGACATGCTTTCTTTTCTGTATCAAGATTACACAAAAGTTTTTTGCAGACTGGCTTTCCCACTCGGCTCTCGCTCAGGGCAGACGGATCGAATGGCTGAGAACCCCCCTCACAGCTTACTGTCTCTGTTTTATTTGCATGCACCAGGATTGACACTTGTCACCCTGGGAACTGCATGCATTCCATCCGTATGCCTTCCTCCCACCACTTGGGAAATCATGGGTCCTTCCAAAAGGACTTAGGATAAAATAATGTGCACATGGATTTTTAGGAAATAATATTAAAATATTATTCCAGGCCTAAGCCCCCTAGACTTAGCCCCTAAGCTCATCACTCAGCCCCCTTCCCACCTTCCATCCCCTAGTTCCTTGCCCACTCTGTGGACGCTCAGTCCCCCATCACTCATTCCTCGTGGTCGGTCTGCACTGGCGGTGTTTATATTTTATTAATTGATCTGCATACATACAAGTACATCAACAGGCTCATGGCCTTCAACACTTAGGCTCCCTGGCCTAACAAAACACATAAGCCTATAGCTTATACAATACTTGGCTCACCAGCCTATAGAACACATTTACAATTCTTTGCATAAAGCATGATCTGTAACGGGGCTCGGCCTTGGGGACACTACAATCCCCCTCCCCTTATTTTTGCACTGTCCTCAGTGCAACTTACACTGTCTCTGTGTGTCCTTCAAAATTTTCAAAAAGATGCGAGTACTCTGCCCGCATTACTTCTTCATGCTCCCATGTCACATCCTCGGGACCGTACCAGGTCCAGTGGACCTTTACAAGCCCTATAGCTCGATTCTGGAGCTGCTTGTTTTTCCTGTCCAGACAGAAAAGTTACGCTGATAGTAATAGAACCCATAAACAATTCAAAGTGGGTGACCATGTTTTCCTGAAAGTGAAAACTAACAGGAGTTCCCTGAAATTGGGAAGTTGCGCCAAGTTGGCAACAAGATTCTGCGGGCCATTTGAGATCCTGGAAAGGATTGTAGTGTCCCCAAGGCCGAGCCCCGTTACAGATCATGTTTTATGCAAAGAATTGTAAATGTGTTCTATAGGCTGGTGAGCCAAGTCTTGTATAAGCTGTAGGCTTATGTGTTTTGTTAGGCCAGGGAGCCTAAGTGTTGAAGGCCAGGAGCCTATTGATGTACTTGTATGTATGCAGATCAATTAATAAAATATAAACACCGCCAGTGCAGACCGACCACGAGGAATGAGTGATGGGGAACTGAGTGTCCATAGAGTGGGCAAGGAACTAGCGTCTAGAAGGTGGGAAAGGGGCTGAGTGATGAGCCTAGGGGTTAAGCCTAGGGGGCTTAGGCCTGGAATAATATTTTAATATTATTTCCTAAAAATCCATGTGCACATTATTTTATCCTAAGTCCTTTTGGAAGGACCCGTGATTTCCCAAGTGGTGGGAGGAAGGCGTACGGATGGAACGCATGCGGTTCCCAGGGTGACAAGTGTCAACCCTGGTGCATGCAAATAAAATAGAGACAGTAAGTCATGAGGGGGGTTCTCAGCCATTCGATCCATCTGCCCTGAGCAAGAGCCGAGTGGGAAATCCAATCTGCAAGAGACCTTTGTGCAATCCTGATATAGAAAAGAAAGCTTGTGTTTTGTCCTGAAGAATCCGTGTACACCCCTGTCCAGTGAGGGTGGAGTCTGTGTCTGTCTCTGAGAAATCCCGTGAGTGCATTTCCTGAACCAGAACCCTGTGTTGAACTCGAGTGGAAGAATCCTTGTTGTTGGGGAAAAGATGAGCTAGCCTGTGCGTGGAGCCTGTTCCGAAATCATGCCGTGAGATCACCCAGTGATTGCTGAACCGTTTTGGGAAACCTTTGTCTGTGTTTCCCGTGGGTTGTTGTGACTGTGCAGTATTGGACTGTGTGAGGCTTGTTGGCCTGTGAGCGACTCCTCCAGGTGAGAGAGTGCGCAGAGGGAGAAGAGAACTCCTGGAAGGAATCCCTGTAGCTGCCATAGAGCCAGGAGACTTCCGGTCCGGTCTATTCCTGTAACCCAAGGTAAGGGAGACTGGCAGCTGAAGGACTGTCTAGGTGATAGAGAAGGTGCACTCTCCTGGGGTGGAACAGGCATGTGGGGAATGAGGGTCTGTGGGAAGTGAGCATGGGAGATTCCTGGGAGAGCTTTCTTCCTCGTGTTTGTGTATGTGCTATCTTCCCTGTAACCTCAGCCTGAGTCTAGATTCCTTCCCTTGGGGTGGAGCTCGGTCCCAACTCGAGGGTGACCCACTGTTGAGCTGATGAACAGTGTGGTCTAAGGCTGGGAGGTTCGTGGAAGGCCTGCACTTGGTTGGTGAAATTCTACAGCCGTTAAAAGATAAGTATCTGAATTATGCTTTTATCACATTTGGCATGACTGTGTTGTTCATGTATCATGTTTTTCGTGTGTAAATGAGTTACTGTTGAATGCTATGGCTTGTTTAATTGTAGCAGTAACTTATATATTTTACTCTGAGAATTAAGTGTGTTTAATTGTGTTAAATGCATGTGCTTATAATTCCTGTACCAATTATGTAAACATTCATGTATAGAATGGTAATTGAGGGGTTTGGAAACCTCGGTAGTGAACGGGTACACTACAAATTGGTATCAGAGCGAAGGTTTCGACACTAAGCCTAGATGGGCCAGTGGAGCAGTCTTTGGACTGAGAATGCGAAGGGAAATTGAGTTGGGAGGACACATTTCCGACCCTGGTTTGCTCTGAAGCGGCAAGGAGATACTTGACGAGTTTTTATTAAGATCAGGAGGTATAGCGGTGCTATGAAACCACAGCTGGTATGGTCTATGACCACAGGAAGACAGGTCTCTACACCAATGGTGTTAGAGCCGTAGGATCTGTTCGGGAGGGAAGGCGAACCCTTGTAACCGTCAGATCTGGATAACGTGCACAAGGTTTAAATCCTTTGGATACTGCACAGGAGTTCAAACTCGGGAGGATCGTGAGTCGTAAGATCCCTGTGGGATTACCCGTCAACCATCCAAGTTGACAGAAGTTGCGCAGGACTTAAGTCCTCATGGGTAGAGGAGAAGTCCTGGAGAGGCGTCGGGATATTAGAAGTCAAGAGAATCGAGACCTTGTGATTCTTGAAATCCCGAGGAGGAATCATAGCCGTGAATCTCGGGTGGACACGTGTCAGGAGATTCCGTAGAGTCAGAAATTGGAGAATCAGAGTTCTCGAACACATAGAGATCTCGTCACACGGAATCGGGATCCACGATTTCGTGACAAAATATGGACCGTTCATTTAGTGGAAACGTGGCAGAGATCTGCACCATCAGGGAAAGTCCCGACAAGGAGTAAGTCCATCGTTGTTTGAAGTTCAACGGGAAATCGGGAACCCCGGTGACAAGTGATTCATACACTTTGAAACTCCGAACCCCGAAACCCCGACGAGAGCTTTGAGTACGGTCACGTGGTAGAGGTCACATGGACCTGACTTAACCACGAAGGGTTAAAGCCAAAAAGGCACGTCGGCATATCGAGAATCGGGATATCGTAGATCCCGGAAGCAAAGGTTTCGTGCATTGGAAAATCGCGATACGCGATTTCCCGATAAGGCCTAGGAGCGTGGGGCCACACCGACTGTCAGGACGACAGGTGGCATATTTTTAGCGACAGGAAAAAGGACTGTTGACAAGTCAACGACTGGGACCCATCGGGGATCCTGTGAGCGTATGAGCATGACATTGAAACCGCTGAAACCCGATGGGGTAGGGTGGAGGTCATATAGTATGGTCATGTGGACCAGAGGCTGAGCCAGGAGAGCTAGCCAGTGTAAAAGTACATCGAGAATCGGAGGATCGGAGGTTGTGAATGCATGTGCATCACGACATCAAAAATTCTGAAACCCCAATAAGAGGATTGATCACGGTCATGGGCAGTGGTCATATGGTGAGGCTATAGCCCTGGAGGGCTAGCACGGACGGAGTCCATCGGAAATCGGGAAATTGGGGATTCCGCTGTCAAGAGTTTTGGCACATTCAGCTTTGCGAAACCCCGAACCCCGATAAGGGAAAAGGCCGGGGTCACGAGTCAATGGTCACATGATGTAGAGTCCATAGCAGGGGCTACCCGTAAAGGAAGCGCATCGGGAAATCGGAAATCGGGGATTCAACCCACCAGAACACTGTCGGTTTCAAAATCCCAATAGAGGTAACCTCGATAGAAGGAAGGGAGACCTCGAAGAGTTCTCTATTGGAGGAAAATTTTCTGATAAGGAAATAGGAGAATTTCAAGAAAATCGAAAAAACACAGAGACAGACAGAGCTCAGAAAAAATTGTCAAGTTGAAATGTCTTTCGTTCTTGTTCGTATTAATTATAAATGTTGTGGATTGTTCATGAAGTTTAATGGCCTAACAGATTTCGAATTCAATTGCACAGAGTGCATGTGCAGAGTTCAACGAAGGCCAAAAATCCAGATAATCAACGCCGAGTATGGAGTGGGGAAGAGTGCAAATTACCCCTGAAATAGACGATGAACAGGAAGGAAAGAATGTTAACCAGGGAGTCGAAGGATCGAACTCTAATGGGCATGGAAAGGAGATGGATAAGGAAGGACATATAATGAAAATCCTTGAAGGATTGCAAAGAGAGGCCAAGGAGCGTCGAGTTGATAGCCAAAAGCTCATTAAAGTTAAGGATCGTCAAGGGAAATTAAACTTAAAATTCTTGCAGAGTCTGGAAAGAATAGAGAAGAAACTTGAGAAGGGAAGAGACTCAAGTACGACAGAGAGTCACAGATACCATGGGAGAAGAAGTAGATTGAGGAGTGGTAGCTGATGTCACATTCGCTCCCAAAAACATTCAGACAAGGAGACACATAGTAGTTCGAGCCCGTCCCCTACCAGAAAACATCAAAAATCTGGAAGGGAGGAATTGAAAGGAGAGATGAATAAAATTAAACCTCCAACATTTGATGGAGAGCATAAGAAGGAGGAATATGCTGAAACTTGGTTGTTGGCCATGAAGAAATACTTCTAGGTGCAGAATTATTCTGCCCATGCAGAAGGAAGAATTGCAATGTACCAGCTGAAAGGAAAAGCATCCATGTGGTGGGATCAGTTTGTGCAAGTACAGCACATCAGAGAGAAAGAGGTCACGTGGAAGTAGTTTAAGAGGTATTTCGAGAAGAAATACCTGACTAAAAGATACTATGACAGAAAGATGAAGGAGTTCTTTGAACTCAAGTTGGGCAGTATGACCATTGATGAATACGAACGAAGTTTTCTGGAACTACTGAAGTATGTTCCATTCATCAAAGACGAGGCTGTCAAAATTCAGAGGTATTTGAGTGGACTGCCACCTTCCATTGGTGACAAGATTCAATACGATGATCCTAAGACCATGGAAGAAACCATAAGAAGGGCGAAATGCCTATATGAACAGCAGAGAGAAAATCCTACCTTTCGGAAGGCTTGGGATGACCAGAAGAGGTTTAAGAAAGAACAGAGGCAGAAGGGAAGCAAGCCTTCCTTTTTCAAAAAAAGTCCTTGGGGATAGTCATCTTTTAAGATCCCAGGAAAGTTGAAGGGAGTGAACAGATGCTAAGGCCTCCACCCATGGAGTGTTGGGGCTGTAAAGGGAATCATAGGTACAGAGACTGCCCCCACAGAAAAGACAAAGCAAGAACTGTCCATGTTGTTAAGCAAGCTGAAACAGTGGAGGATATGGGCAGAAGAATGACGAGGATCTACGCAGCCCTGGACAACAAGCAAGCAGAATTTAAATCACACATGATTGAAGTGGAAGGTATGATCAACAACCGACCACTTGTTATTTTAATTGATTCAGGGGCTAGCCATAGTTATGTAGATCCTAGAGTGGTGGAAAGTTTGCATCTAACGAGAAGCAAACATGAGAAGTCTTGGTTAGTATAGTTAGCCACAAGGACCAAGAGGAAGGTCACTGAATTGGTTAAGTCCTGTTCAGTGGATATGAAAGGGATGAGCACTAAGGCTGAATTGAACATTCTACCTTTAGGCTCATATGATTGTTTAATTGGGATGGACTGGTTGGACCAGCACCATGCCCTTCTGGATTGTCGTAACAAGAGGTTCACATGTATGGACGAAGAGGGAAATCAGGTAACAGTCCAAGGAATTCCCAGATCCGTGGCTGTGAGGGAAATATCAGCTATGCAGCTGAAGAAATGTTACCGGAAAGGATGCCAATTATTTGCAACCCGGGTGGAAGAAGTATTCCAAAATGTGGTCTCGAATCTGGAAGACCACAGGGTGCTCAAAGAGTTTGAGGACGTGTTTCAGGAGGTTCCTGGACTACCTACGAAGAGGGACATCGATTTTTTTATAAATCTGATGCTTGGAGCAGCTCCAGTTTCAAAAGCTCCTTATAGGATGAGTACGCCAGAGCTGAAAGAGTTGCAATTGCAGCTCGAAGAGCTATTAAAGTAAGGCTACATTCATCCCAGCATGTCACCATGGGGAGCCCCAGTCCTATTTTTGAAGAAGAAAGATGGGACGTTGAGGCTGTGCATTGACTTTCGACAGTTGAATAAAGTCATTGTCAAGAACAAGTATCCTCTGCCAAGGATTGATGATCTTTTTGATCAATTAAAGGATGTGAAAGTATTTTCGAAAATAGATCTTCGATCTGGATATCATCAAG
>ML823547.1:50460-62874 GCA_009831015.1 Picea engelmannii
ACTCTCCTGGGGTGGAACAGGCATGTGGGGAATGAGGGTCTGTGGGCAGTGAGCGTGGGAGATTCCTGGGAGAGTTTTCTTCCT
Source organism: Picea engelmannii (assembly GCA_009831015.1). Lineage (NCBI taxonomy): Eukaryota > Viridiplantae > Streptophyta > Pinopsida > Pinales > Pinaceae > Picea > Picea engelmannii. The sequence continues at coordinate 50,545 of ML823547.1, forward strand.
GGTGATGTGTATGTGCTATCTTCCCTGTAACCTCAGCCTAGCCTAGGATTCCTTGCCTTGGGGTGGAGCTCGGTCCCAGCTCGGGAGTGACCCACTGTTGAGCTGATGAACAGTGTGGTCTAAGGATGGGAGGTTCGTGGAAGGCCTGCACTTGGTTGGTGAATTCTACATCTGTTCAAAGATAAGTATCTGAATTATGTTTTTATCACATTTGGCATGACTGTGTTGTATATATTATCATGTTTTCCGCTGTGTAAATGAATTATTGTTGAATGCTATGGTTTGTTAATGGTAACAGTAACTTATATATTTTACTCTGCGAATTAAGTGTGTTTAATTATGTTAAATGCATGTGGTTATAATTTATGTACGAATTATGTAAACATTCATGTATAGAATGTAAACTGAGAGGTTTGGAAACCTCGGTAGTGAAAGGGTACACTATAGAGTGTAAATCAATTAATAAAAACTCGTATGTATAATTCATGTACAGCAGTCTAGATGGGTATAATTGAAACTGAGAGGTTTGGAAACCTTCTCTGATAATGTACTTGTATGTATGCAGATCAATTAATAAAACTCGTCAAGTATCTCCTTGCCGCTTCGGAGCAAACCCGGGTCGGAAATGGGTCCTCCCAACTCAATTTCCCTTCGCATTCTCAGTCCAAAGACTGCTCCACTGGACCATCTAGGCTCAGTGTCGAAACCTTCACTCTGATACCACTCTGTAGTGTCACTTTTCGTAGCTCAGAGCTTACTAGCGCTCTGATACCAATTTGTAGTGTCACTTTTCGCAGCTCAGAGCTTACTTGCGCTCTGATACCAATTTGTAGTGTACCCTTTCACTACCGAGGTTTCCAAACCTCTCAGTTTACATTCTATACATGAATGTTTACATAATTCGTACAAAAATTATAACCACATGCATTTAACATAATTAAACACACTTAATTCGCAGAGTAAAATATATAAGTTATTGTTACCATTAACAAACCATAGCATTCAACAGTAATTCATTTATACAGTGGAAAACATGATAATATATACAGCACAGTCATGCCAAATGTGATAAAAACATAATTCAGATACTTATCTTTGAATAGTTGTAGAATTCACCAACCAAGTGCAGGCCTTCCACGAACCTCCCAACCTTAGACCACACTGTTCATCAGCTCAACAGTGGGTCACCCCCGAGCTGGGACCGAGCTCCACCCCAAGGCAATGAATCCTAGGCTAGGCTGAGGTTACAGGGAAGATAGCACATACACATCACCAGGAAGAAAACTCTCCCAGGAATCTCCCACGCTCACTGCCCACGGACCCTCATTCCCCACATGCCTGTTCCACCCCAGGAGAGTGCACCTTCTCTGTCACCTAGACAGTCCTTTGGCTGCCAGTCTCCCTTACCTTGGGTTACAGGAACAGACCGGACCAAAATTCTCCGGGCTCTATGGAAGCTACAGGGTTCCTTCCAGGAGTTCGCTTCTCCCTCTGTGCACTCTCTCACCTGGAGGAGTCGCTCATAGGCCAACAAGCCTCACGCAGTCCAGTACTGCGTGGTCACAACAATCCACGGGAAACACAGACACAGGTTTCCCCAAATCGGTTCAGCAGTCACAGGATGATCTCTCGGTGTTGATTTCGGAACAGGCTCCACGCACAGGCTAGCTCAGCATTTCCCAAACAACCAAAGGATTCTTCCACTCGAGTTCAACACAGGGATTCCGGTTCAGGAAATGCGCTCACGGGATTTCTCAGAGACAGACACAGACTCCACCCTCACTGGACAGGGGTGTACACAGATTCTTTAGGACAAAACACAGGCTTTCTTTTCTGTATCAGGATTACACAAAGGTCTCTTGCAGACTGGCTTTCCCACTCGGCTCTCGCTCAGGGCAGACGGATCGAATGGCTGAGAACCCCCCTCACGGCTTACTGCCTCTATTTTATTTGCATGCACCAGGGTTGACACTTGTCACCCTGGGAACTGCATGCCTTCCATCCGTACGGCTTCCTCCCACCACTTGGGAAATCACGGGTCCTTCCAAAAGGACTTAGGATAAAATAATGTGCACATGGATTTTTAGGAAATAATATTAAAATATTATTCCAGGACTAAGCCCCCTAGGCTTAGCCCCTAGGCTCATCACTCAGCCCCTTTCCCACCTTCCAGCCCCTAGTTCCTTGCCCACTCTGCGGACGCTCAGTCCCCCATCACTCATTCATCGTGGTCGGTCTGCACCTGGCGGTGTTTATATTTTATTGATGTGCTGCATATATACATAGATACAAAATCCAGGCCCTTGGCCTTCAATCCTTAGGCTCTCTGTCCTAATCAAACACATAAGCCTACTGGCTTATACAAAACTCGGCTCACCAGCCTATAACACATATTTACAATCTCTTTCAGATCATGGTTTACATCGGGGCTCGTCCTTGGGGACACTACAGTGCACAAAGCGCAGAGAACAAAATCCCTTTCGGTGCACAGTGCGCTAAGTGCATGTGTGTGGGCTGAAATACCCACGCATGTTCTGATATACGTCGGGGGGGATTTTGAGTGAAATTATCCTCCTCCAACTCCAAACTTGGCTCTTGGAAGGTAAGGCTAGGCTGGTTTTGGTACCTACAAGACAAATGGGTTAAAAATAAGTTCTCTCAAAGCCCAAATAGGGTGGAAATTGATACCTAATCCCCAATATGGTCGCCAATATATTGTCTTTTTTGTCACTTGGGTGAGAAAAACAAGGGCACTTGCATGCCTACTTAGGCCTACTATACAAGACAGAGTTTAGTGCATGATTTAAAAAATCCAAGCACATGAAATAAACAAGTAAACAAACTAAAAACAACTAAGGAAATAAAAGTAGAATGCATAAGAAACTTTGAAACAAAAACAATCAACCATTGACCAAGATGATGCCACCAATGGAAAACTATATTAGTTGGAAAAACACCGTAGAGAAATGAGGACTTACAAGTCCCCTCTTCCTCCTTGGGAGGGATCTTGAGTTCCCTAATGGAGATATCTTATTAAAATGGTAGAAAATAAAGAAAATGATGAAGAAGTCAATGCCTATTCCCTCAAGAGGTGAGTGGAATGGATTATTGGGATGTTGCTAGAATGATCCAAGGAGAAAAGAGGATTATCAAGGGAGGATTGAGGCAGCATAACAATACTATGAAAATCTTAATTTCTTAGTGCACCCATGGCCTCCATTTATAGCATGTATTCAAGGCAATATTCAATTGGTTCTTAGTGTGAACAAGGGGCCCTTTAGGGCACCCTTTGGTCCTTGACCAACCCCCCATTCAGATTCATCACATATATGAGGGTCAAATCAAGTTGGGAGTTGGGCCATAAGTGGTTGAGGGGGCGAAAAGAACCATAAATGCATCGTTCATAGGAGTGCATGGATTTTATCGTACACAGTCCCGCATATGGCACATTGTGCACTCTATGGGCTTCTTTGGCCCGCGCTCTTCCTTTAGTGAGTTAGCGCATGCCATTTTTTTCCCCAATTGTATAGTTTTTGCTTCTTGGAAATGAATTTTGGTGTTGCAGGTGAACTAATAGTTGTTTGGCATTGTTGTATTTCTGTAACCATTTTTGTGCAATGTTGTAGACGAAATTTCAGTGATAACAATACTACATGATAGAAAAAGTGAACACTGCGTGCTGGTATGGAAAATGGTAGGGAAAGAAACTGGTGACCGACGAAGTAAGGGAAATTTATGGTAGAGTTTATAAAAATGGGAAAATCAAGAAACACCAAACACTTGTTGTGATTTTGAGAAAAGGAGGGAAAGAGCGAACATGGTGCGATTGTGTGAAAATATTGTGACGAGTATAGTCGATTTGCAGCAAATTTTTTTGATCTAGAGAAATGACACCGCCAAATTTCGGAGCACCCAACCAGTTCACCAGAAGGTGAGTGACAAAAAAACAATGGAGGATGCACCCAAAGTTGTAGATATGGATGAGATCCATGTTATCCCCATTTTGTGGATAACTAAGGAGATTATGTCTTGAGGCCCCCAGGTTGTAGATATGGATTATCGAGAGACTACATGACTAACAATACCCTTTGCACAGATGGAAAACCCACTCACCACCATAGATGGTCACAGTTTTGTATATGAAATCCATCACACCAGTTGGCTTCTGGAAGGCAGTGGGCCTTTCTCCATGAGGTACAAGTTAGTATTATGGTGAGCATCATTTCAATATTGAAGCCATTTGATTATGTTGTATCCTAGATTTCTCTATATTTCATTATATATGCTTGGACATTATGCCTTTTTCCATGCTTCACCATGTTATAACCCTAAATTGCACCATACATGCATACCTGGCATTTGGCCCTATTACTTTCTTTTTTTCCAAGCCATCACTAAGCAACTCTTCTTAAAAACCATATTTTTGAAGATGTACACGCCCTGCACCACTACTGCCCTCACACACACACTTGCTTCACCACTACATCTCATGTATGTATGCTGGCTACACCATTAAAACCCGCGTATACCCACAAAATGTGCAAAAATTAAAAAAGTTGCAAGGAATTCGTTGAGATTACGGGCTATTGAGTAGTTTTCCAACTGTCCCACCACCTATAGCCTGTCACCCAACCGAATAACCATCCTTTTTTGGTATAAAAGGAGGTGTTGGGGCCTCATTCCAGACATAAGCATAAGAAAAATGAAACTTTTCCCATTTCACATCCCCTCCTTACCCCAACAATTGCAACCACTTTGTGAGATTTGGATCAAAATTTCCCATTCTAGCCCTTTTTCCTCCATCATAAGCCTATGCCATTTCCCTAGAAGAAATGAGATCAGAGACTGCTTCATGAACCTGGACCAGGCTTCTCTTCACCAAGCTCCAAATTCTCCTCTCACACTTCTCCTGGGGAAATGGCATAGGTTTATGATGGAGGAAAAAGGGCTAGAATGGGAAATTCTATTCCAATTCTCACAAAGTGGCTCCAATTCTTGGGGCAAGGAGGGGATGTGAAACGGGAAGAGTTTCAATATTCTTATGCTTATGTTTGGAATGAGACCCCAACACCTCATTTTATATCACAAAAGGATGGTTATTCGGTTGGGTGACAAGCTATAGGCGGTGGGATAGTTGGAAAACTACACAATAGCCCGTAATCTCAACGAATTCCTTGCAACTTTTTATTTTTTGCAAATTTTGTGGGTGTACGTGGGTTGTAATGGTGCAGCTAGCATATGTACGTGATTTGCAGTGGTGCAGAAAGCATGTGTACACATGAATTAGTGGTGCAGGGTGTGTACATCTTCAAAAATATGGTTTTTAAGAAGAGTTGCTCAGTGATGGTTTGGAAAAAAAAGCAAGTCAGAGGGCCAAGTTCCAGGTATGCATGTATGGTGCAATTTAGGGTTATAACACACCTTGGTAGTTAAAATTGTTCCTTAGTATGTGGTATTCCTTGGGAATGGTTTTTCTACTAGGAACTCCCTTAATGAGCCATCGTATCATTCCCAAACATACTTACCACTTTCCATCATTATTCCCCTCCATTTCCTTATCTCTTGGGATTTTAGGGTGTATTGACCCAAGAAGGTGTTGTCCCTCATTGTATGGGAAGAAGGCGTTGAAGGCCCAGTGGGGGTGATGTTGGGTAAAAGAAAAAAATCATTTTTTAAACCTTCCAGATGCTTCACCTAGGGATCACCCAAGAAAGAAATAAAACACTTATCTTTGAGTAAATGGGACCCACAATATAATAAAGAATTATTAAAAGGTTAGTTGAAGGATAGGAGGTCTCATCATGATCCAACCTATCATGTCCATGAATATATAGTGGTATGAAATTACCATAATTTGGTCACCAAACTAGGGTAATGAATCCCAGTTACATGGTTGAGAGAAAGGGGGTCTCATCACGAGCTAGCCTTCTCATTTCCACTAGATGTTTGTGGGTGACATTGCCATCATCTGGTCACCAGACTAGGGTAGTGACCTTCAATCTCTCCTTATTCTATATTGAAATAAAATACAAATAAATAAAGATAAAAGACAATTGATGGGATTGGAAAAAGTGCATTGTGGACAAAGGTACCACACACCCTCTACAAAGGCACCCATGAATGAGACACTACGACCCCTTGTATGTCATGATCCCTATGCCCATTGAGTCTTGACCCCAACCAATTCATCCACTTTACATATATTAGAGATGGATCTCTTGGAAAATCTCCTTGACCTAGGGAAATATCTACCCATTAGGACACCTCGTCAACCCTCCCATATTCAAGCTTGACAAGTCGCATAGTGTCTTTGAGAAGTTAATTGTTTGATATAGTGATCTTTGATGCACATGGTTATATGGCTTATTTATTGATTGGATTCACTTATCATGATGTTATGACTTGATATCCTTGGATGGCATGCTCATTTGTCTTTGCAGGACCTAGTTGGTGGACAATTTTGGGAGAAGAAGCCTAGCTTGGGCTTCCATGGGGCTACAAGCCATCAGGTGGATTCCAAGAGCCCGCATGTTAGATGAAAGAGATGAAACCTCAGAGGCCTTGATTATGACTTGGAAGGCATAAACCAACCCTCACTTTCCAAATTATTTGCCTAGGAGGGGAAAAACGTCCTATTTTTTAGCTTGACATCATGCTTGGGGGGCTAGGGCATGGTGGTGAGGTGCCACTCATTTGACACATGGAAATTTTGAGGAGAAGAGGGTATTCACCATGATGATAGTGCTTAGATGCTTGACGTGTGGCCTTTGGAGGCCTACACATGTTTCTCAAAAAACAACGACTTCCTCAAAGTGGTAAAACTTCCCCTAAAGGGGAGACATCCTTCTAAAATTGGGTTTTCTTATGTGCAAAACTGAATTTTAAATGAATTAATTTGTAAAAGGGGGAAATATTAGGGTTTTTGACCCCTAATCTTGTGTTTAACCCCTTAATTTGTGGACAAGTCACCTTGGTGACATTTTTATAAATAGAGATCATAAGATCTCATTTTAAACATAACTCTCCCTCTTGTGAGAGGAATTGGTCTGAAATTTGCACCACACTTTCCTCTTTTTATCTCTTTTTCACTTTTTTATGGCTATATTGATGAATGGTTGATGGAGTAGTGAGGCATTAGCCTTGGATGATATTTTTCTAGCTCTTATGGTGGATTGTCTTGGCATTTCTCTTGATCTTGGTATGGTTTTCTATTATTATGCTATCATTTTCTTCAAGTCAAGTATTTGTATGCTAGGATATAGGTGGGAATTATAAGGGCATACACCCCCACCATAGTCTTCATGATTTTATTGCTTCATCTAATTGATTACACTATGGTTTGCTAAGAGAATTATAAGGGCATACACCTTCTTATCTCAAACCCTAGCCTAGGGAAACTTGCCTTGGGAAGTAAAAGGGATTACACCCCCAAGGAGGTATATTCTCTAAGATATTTGTTTATTTGATTCCATTAACCCAATAGTAAAGTTATTAGTCATACTTATTGCATTGGGAAACATGAATTTCGGCCATTTTTACTTCTTGCAAAGTGGATTGTACTCCTTGTGCCTTGGGCACCCCAAAAGCACTAGGGAATCCCCATAAAGGGGATAATTATTTACTCTGTTACAAAATTTCATCTTCATCCATTAGGGTTGCAAAAAACCTAACTCGCAAGCTTGAATAACTCTCTTATCAACCATTGAAATTTTCTCAAAATTTGCAAATTTACTCTCCTTGGCCTAGCGCACCTTTTGGAAAATTTTGAGGAGATTTAAGTGGCTGAAATTATTTTTGTAATACATCAAATTTTATATCCATAAGGCTGATATAACTTTTTGAATATAAGTATCTACAAAAACCTTATCTTTTGTGCTAGAATATTGGCTTTTCATCTTGAGTTTAGCTAGTATTTCTCTTGTATTTTCTACTTGATATCTATCACTTATTGAGAAGTTTAGAGTACCATTTACTTGCTTATATATATTTTTATATACTATTTCAAATTAGGGAAATCAAGATTAACTTTCTGATCCAACTAACATATATGATTGCAAAGTGTCTTTTCTTGTGTCTTGGGAAGGTACAATCATCCGGAAAAGTACTATACATGTGGGGAAGTAATTAATTCACTTGAAAGGCATATCTCCATACCTTTTATCCCACTTAGACTTGAAACATAGGGGATTCACTTCCATTTCCCTCCATATCCATCTCAATCCCCCTAGGGTCACCAGGATCTCCTCCCTAGAGTGATCTAGTCACCCTCGAAGTGTGGGACCTACATCGAGGTGGCATTGGGTGTAGGATTCCCAAGTTTTAACACTTGTTTCATGTTTGGGTAGGGATTTTACCAGCCTACAAATTTCTCTATAACAATGTCGACAAAAGAAAGTGAGTTAATCAGTCTGGCATTTGTCAAGAAGAAGAACATGTAGGAAGCAGAAACAAAAGTAAACTAGGAAGAAGAAGGAAAATCTAGCATGGAAGGAAACCATAGCACGAAAGGAAACCCTAGCACAACAAAAATAGGAGTGGCTCACATAGAGGAAGTACATAATGAAGAATATGATGAAAAAACTAAATCATATGAACCTAAAGAAACAAAGAAACCTATGGCAAAGGAACCCCCAGAGTTTGAGGAAGACAATGACACAGAGAAGGACATAGAGTAGGTCGAGAAAGAAGGACCATCAAAGAGAAAAATGAGTCCAGTCATAACAACAGAGTGCACACAAACAAATATTTGATTGTCATTGCCCCATATTCCAGAGTCAGTAATTGTTGTATAGGATATGCTAGGGTTTTTCCCCAAGTGAAAATATGTAGACCATGATGTGAAAGAAGTAGCTAAATTCCCATAGCTTGCACATGATGTTTACATGGAGAAAATGGGAAAGGACCCATTAGGATATCTCATCTTTGATTCCAAACAGTGGATAGTTTGGTTGTATAAGTCCGGACTCATTAATTTGCTGGAAATCTGACATTTCGACAAGGGGGAGGATGTAAATGCATGATGAACCAACAACTGGTGAGAGTCAACAGAGGGTTTTGTGGATGGATAGACCCATACCGATTGATGTAGACTTAATTGCAAAGATTATAGGGATACCAATAGATGGGGTGAAACCTGAGAAATATTTAGTTGAAAAAACGAAGGAGAAGGCCATTGTAGAGGAAATAAAGGCTAAATTTGGTACTGATAGGGGAAGTAGAGGCATGATCATAAAGAATATAAATGCCCCAACCACGATATTTGCAACAAATTTAATGGAATGCAAGTTACTTAGAAAATGTCGCAAGGAAGAGGCACCAGCAGGAGTGGTAGCAGCAACCACACGGTGCACGAAGGGGACAGTTCTCAGTTCGACACCATATTTTCTCAACCTATTTTTGGAAGATTGCATAAATGCACAGGATTCAGGAAGAGATTTCCATTATTCTTGGTTATTGATCTTGATATCTTTAGTAGGATGGGAAGAACCAAAGTATTTAGCATTATGTGACAAAAGAGGGAAGTGTCATGCAACAAGATATGAAACTCTATGGAATAATGCAATTCCTAAGCAGATGAAAGAAAATTCTAGCACTTTTGGCATGTATCTTGGAGAGATGCAGGAGAATATAAAAGACACATGGAGGATATCACAAGAAGTGGTGAAGGAGCATGAGGGTATTTCCAACTTCAAGGCATTTAGGCACAACATATGGATACAAGAAAAGAGAGACCCCAAGAAGACATGGCTAAAGATGCAATATTTCATCACAACATAAGAAGTCCAATGGGTAATAACATAATAGCCAGATTAGTGGAAGGTACCAGTGGTTGTAAAGAAAGGAGAAAAGGGAAAAGAACAAGTAGAAGCTAGCATGTTGCATAAATAAAGTAGTCTGACAACAAATACCAGGAAAACATCACAGTGCACACAACCAAAAGAAAGTGTGACAACAATTAAGAAGAAAAGGAGAAAGGAAACAATACCCAGGGCCTTAGTACTAGGAATTGACAGTGCAGAAAGAACAAATGAGGAAGCACATAAAAAGGATACCATTCCTATCCAAGAGAAACTTGCGTAGATAGAAACACCACCAAAGAGAAAATCAACAATGCAGATAGGAGACCAGAGAAAGAAGATGAAGGCGTAGAAGAAGGCCCCCTAACTCATAATAAATGAGAATGATGCAGAATTGCTGGCAGATAAATTACAGGATCGTGGAGAAGAATATTTATATGTCATAGAGTCACAACGAGAAGAACTGATGAAGAAGTTGATGGAGGTGAAATAGGTTCTGGAGATCCTACAGATCAACATCGCACAACAGAAAGGCACAAAGCAATAGGAGAAAATACATGAAGAAAATGAGACAGTGTATACAACAACATTGGGAAGTGAGAATTTCCATATTAACCAAGAAATGCTACAAGTGGACGAGGACACAACGTAGAAACCCCTGAAGGAGATAGAGTATTTGGACTTGGTGTCATCCAAGATTCCAACCAAAGTGTTATACAAGATGAAAATTAGTGTCTCTAATGAAGTGCAATCAAGTACTAGGATAGATGCAACAAACGTAGAGACAACCAAGGAGGTAAGGGAGATACTATAGATATCCCTCAACCAAGTGCAACATGAGAAGGATGAAGAAACAAAATGTGCAAAGAAACTAGAACAAAGACCTGAGGAAGTCTTTCAAACTATTCCAGACATCACAATATCACAAGCGTTAAGCGCAAACGAAAATATCCAAAATATAGCGCAGGCTATGGAAGGGTACAAACATGAAATCTCAGACCTGGTAGAGAAGTTCATTCCAAGAATTCCGCCAGAAGTGAGATCACAGAGAGATTAGAAAGTTGTGGGGCACATGGAGAATATGTCGCAAAGTATTAAGGACATTGGAGAACTATATGAAAAATGTATGAAACTGTGGACAAGTCTGCAAGAGGATGAAAAGTTGCAGGCATTAGAACAAAAGGAATAAAGTGTCAACATAGTTTTTGGCATAGGGGCAGACCTAGGGTTCAACGCTTCAACATCGCACCAACAAAACCCTAAATACCGGCCCTTTCGGCAACACCTGCGAAGTAGATGAAGTCTCACCCGAGGTAGAGGCAGGGGGGGTTGTAGGACTCAGGTGTCTACAACCAATATGGGACACATATCTATGATTCCAACACTTAACTGAGCACTTAGCCAACAATATGCATTAGATCATGAGTCTCATTCACATTCCAGATTAAACCCTTATTACAGATCAACGCAGTAACAATCAAGATCAAGCACTTAAAATCACTTAGAACATAACATTAGCTCATATCTAGAATTCATTTATCTTTAACACTATTAATCACTAAGCTACAACATCATATGGATTCATTATAACAACAAAACTAAGAAGATAAACACATAAACAACATCAAGACATAGGATATACGTGGTTCACCCCAGTGTGGGGCTACATCCACAAACTTCTTATACTTCTTTATTAGTATTCAATATCCTTACATTCATATGCTCCTATGCACAAATCCACAGAGCCAACTCTGCAGAGGACATGAGATCTACGCACTGCGCACCAGATCCTCATTCCCAAAACTAGGTCAAGGCACAGAGCCAACTCCTACACATTCTGTTCGCACAAAGCAACTTACAAAACACTTGCACATAGCTCTGCAAGCCCTAACACATTCTTTGCAAAAATCCAACTATTCATGCCCTAATCAAAGTGCCTATAACATATGTTGCACATAGCATGTTGATTAAGGTTGGTTGTCATTGATGTCAACCCTTGAAGAAAGCCCTGTAGCACAAAGGTTTGGGTAATTGACCCAATATTGTTTGATGTAAATATGACTCATTATTTTCTTTTCATGGTTGATAAGAAGTAAAGATGGATGAACTCCAAAGTGGTCCCCTTATGGTGAAAGCCCTCATGGGAATATGCTTTGCGGAGTAAGAGAACCCATGCTTAGTTGTGGAATAATGAGATTAAGGACAATGAATTTGTCAGGTAAAATATCCTATATGGATAGTTCTTGTCATTCCATTTTCTGTGGTATGTGGAACGTCACATAACTCCTCACGGTTAGAGAGTTATGGCCATGAGAAGTTGGAGACCCTAGGTTTGGGTAATGGACCCAAGTTTGTTTGATGGATAAAGGTATGAGTTATGATATATTTTAAGATAATACTATTCTATATGGATAGTACATGTCATTCCATTTATGGTGGTATGTGGAATGTCACATAACTCCTCACGGTTTGAGAGTTATGGCCTTACGAAGTTGGAGGACCCTCATATGTCATCTAGAAGCCCCAAAAGGTC
>ML823547.1:79023-98374 GCA_009831015.1 Picea engelmannii
ACCACTTCCTGTATGATGCATTTCTGAATACATTTTGATTTGGATATATATATTGTGTAAAGTTCAAAATTTTCAACAAAGGCTCTTGTTTCTTTATCACTCTCATCACCATTTGCACACATTCACTCAGCTAATTGGACATCCCTGTCATTCTCGATGCTTGCTAAACCTCCCTCCTATCTTAGGGGGAGTGTCTGGTATTGCCCACTCATCGGCACCACCGTCTCACACTCCAGTGAGTGCCATTGTCTTAGGATTAGCCTTGCTTGGTTCCACATTACTTGGGTCCACTTCCCAAGGTCCTCCATCCACACACTCTCCTTTACACGGAAGCGGGGAGCCAAATTCCTCTCAAGGGGGAAGTACCAACCCACCTAGCCCCCCTTCAAGGTCAGGTTCACAACACACTCACACTATGGCAGGAGCTAATCCTCAACCAACACTCCTGATGCCATATTTGTCCTCTCTTAACATACCAGATCTAAGCAAACTCACCAATGATCCTATATTGCATGCTCCCACATGGCCTGCAATGCCCACCAAACTACCTTCAGACATACCCAAGTTTGAAGGAAAGGCAGGAGATGACCTTGCCAACCATGTCATGACTTTTCACCTATGGTGCTCTTCCAACAACATTATGGATGATTCCATCAAACTACGATTATTTCAATGCACACTCACTGGCCCATCAGCCAAATAGTATGTAGATGAAAAATCAGGGTCCCATGCGACTTTCGAGTCCTTGGCCAAAGCATTTTTTAACTTCTTCCAATTACCAATCCACCATGACAATGGTCTGGAACTACTGTCTAATTTCAAACAAACCTTAGCCACACATATCGTTGATCACATTCAGGAGTGGCGTAGGCGACGTAGTTTGTGCAAGGCAGAAACCACCAAACAACAATGTCTTGACTGGTTTCTTAGATCACTTGTCTCTCTCCTCGGTAAGGATGTAGCTTCCACCTTCCCTCAATAAGAAGAAGAAGCCATTAGTAAGGCTCAACAATACGACCTCATCTATTCACAGTCAGGGTACTTATACACTGTACTTCCCGATCTCCCAAAACCTTTGTCATTTGGCCAAGACAAACCTGGGATGTCTCATTCAACAAACAGAATGATTGGTAATACCACTCACCATGGTCCACAACCCCAACCACCACCAATGTATGGAACACCTCAATATATGACGGCATACGGGAGCACTTCTTATTACCCCCCACCCCCTTATCAAAAACCATACCCTGTTGTTATGCCTCCACCCATCAGTGGGCCACTATCAGCACCGCCCATACACCCACCTATTCAAACAAGTCCTGGTACTCCCTCTACCTCATCTTATAGTACTAGCGAAAGAACCATGCCTTCATATGTACCTTATGAATCGTTACCCCCACAGAATCCATACTTTCCATTTCCTGGTCCCCCACAACCCATGGCTCCCCCACATCCTCATACTAGGGTTAATTTTATTCAACCCTCTCCCATTCAGCAATATCAAAATTTCAAACAGCTGAATACGACAAATCCGACCCCTCCGTTGAACAATGCCAAAAAGAAAGGAAGAAACAGGAACAACAACAACCCAGGTCAAGGCGCGAATCAACCCCAGCAAAACCAACCTACTCAGGGCAACCAGAACCAAGGGAATCAGAACCCCCAGGGGGGCAATAATAATAGGCGTCAAGGGAGAAATAACAATAATGTTAAAAATAACTTCCCTTGTTCCCTTTGCGATGAGTTCGGTCATTATACTCACCATTGCCCCCAAATCGATGATTTCAAACGGTTAAAAGACTCAGGCAGTCTACCCCATCCTCCAGCACCGCCTGCCCCTCAGTAGGCCCCACAACAATACGTGCAACAACCCCCCCTGTTGTGCTACAGAATCATATTCCACACCAAGGTGTGATAAACACCCAACAGGACACGCAGCCTCCCCCACCTCAGGTGGGACAGTACCTCAATCCAAACAATCCAGCAGATCGCACGATCCTCCTCACTAGTGAGGAAGAAATCCTTCTGCAAACACATAATCTTCAGTATCATGCACCTCCTGAGTCTCCTCCCATTTCTCCAAAGACAATCCCCACACCAACGAGACCCCCATTGGTGATCCCTCACCCTAACACAGAACCACCTCTTCGCATCCCTCGCATTCCATTGCGCAGGAATGTCCACAACCCACAAGCTAGGGAAGCTCATAAATATAGTTTGTTTGATGACTTAGCACAATCCCCAGCTACCATGTCAGTCTTAGAAGTCCTTCAGACTTGTCCCACTCAGCGGAAATCATTACTTTCTGCCTTGGGGGTAGTTGACCCCACAGACACTCGACTCGTTACATTTGATCTCGACAGTGGAGAACCTCGCCTTCCCGCCTTGATCGCTTTCCAAATCCCAGTAAAAATATGGAACATCACAGTTCATAGGTGTATCATCGATGAAGGTGCCTCTACATGCATTATGTCCAAATCTGTATGAAAGAAACTTGGTTCCCCCGAACTCATACCCTCTGCCATTACCTTACAAGCTTATGACGGACGACCATCATCTCCTCAAGGGCTCTTCCAAAATGTCCCCGTAGAACTCGGGGGCAAGACTATTCTCATCGACATCGAAGTTATCGATGCCCCACTCGATTATAATATCATGTTCGGTCTAACCTACATGTATGCTATGAAGGCACTTGCTTCTTCCATCTTTCGAACAATGATGTTCCCCCACAACGGGAAGATCGTTACCATTGACCAAGTCTCACATTATGAGCCTAACCCTTCTGCCAACATCGATAACATTCTTCCTCTCATCCACACGAGTCATGACACATACCCACTCATCGAAATGGGTCCTGAAATTTTCAAAGATCCATCATTGTTAGGAACTTACCACGGAGCACCACCGCTCCTTCATCCTTCCAATCAAGTATGTGCCATATCATCTAACGGAACTGACATAGAGGATACCCTTCCTCCTAGGGAGGCTTCTATCATATCTGATGTCCCACCAGTCGCAGAACTTCCCCCTCATGAGCCTCCTACGAACTCACCGACCCCGCCAGTCCACGATTTCACCCCTCCCCAAGGCCATATCCTAGTTTGGCAGACAGTTCCCCAAGCCATCACTCAAATCCCCTTCTTTTACCCTCCACCGGGCATTGAAGCTTTCCAAGTATCCGCCACGCTTACCCTCCCTAATATGGTGTTAGCAATTCCAGTTTGGTATTTACATCCACCCGAGATGGTCCCTCGACCATCCCTTCCCCCCCAAATGGAAGGAATCCCAATGACAATTCCCATACTCACTCCCACCATACCCTCTACACCCCCACTCACTATCCCCCCTGCCCCAGCTGGGGGCAGGAGAAAGAAGAAGGAGCCCACAACTCCACTTCCTCCGCGCATCCAACCTCCTTGTGCGCTATGTGAGAAAGATGGACACCAAACCAACAACTGCCCATCTCTACCAGAGTTACGAAATTCGATTCCCCTCAATCAAACTCCCTCAACACTCTCCACTATAGCTAGTACTGTCACTACTACCCCTCATTCAAGTAGTAAAGGGTTGCGAACCAAATTCGCTTGCACTATATGTTCAGAATATGGCCATTATACCCACCATTGTCTGGCACTACCACACTTTTGATAGACATTAACTGCAGTACACCAAAGCTTCCGAAGCGAACCCAGTCCAGCTACGTCATCCCTACCACAAATCACCGACATCCATTATGTCACAACTTCATTCAATGAACGTATGAGATGCCCGTGCTCTTTATGTGAATCCTTAGATCATTTTACATACCAATGTCTTATGATCCTTGAATACAGGAAACGCCAATTGACTCTGCTTCAAAGACCCATAGAATCAATAGTTGACCTTACCTCATCACTAGAGATTCTTCATGTCATTTCTCCTGAACCCGAGGCCCTTCCAATGCCTCCACGGTTCTTGGATGACTTATATGAGGATTCACCCCCCAATCCCCCCAACTCTCCCACTCATTTCCCTACAGAAATTTTACATCCACCTACCACGGGTACTCCTCAGTATTTAGATATTTGGTTTATGTCGAGCGAACCATCGTAATTTCCTTGCGTCGTTCCCCCTGCCTCTTCATCACCAGGGGGCAACAACACAACAACAGTCATCGACATAACTCTTCACAACACCTTGTATTCCCGCCAATTCCACTATGACAAGGAAATACTAGAAGAGTTAAACAACCCTGACTACCCATGGGATGCGCTACACCACCGTGCACTCTTATTTCCACAGGAAGCCTCCACGCCTCCTAACCAACACCCCATATACATAGTCGAAACCAAGGACTTCAACCCATTAAGACATATCGACTGGTTCAACAACCCCATTCCTGCCCTGGATGCTTTTGAAGAAGGCAACATGGCCATCATTTTCCAGACCATCAAAATCGACATTTCCATCAAAAATGACGTCATTGAGGAAATCACCATTGGAGCCGCTTGCACTCCTCAAGAAATCACTTCCTATAAAACCCTCTTCCAGGAATATCATGATATTTTTTCCTGGTCATACACAGAAATGCCTGGCCTTGATCCCTCTATCATTGAACATCGCATCGACACCTAGCCTGACATTACACCCGTTCGTCAAAAACAGTGACTGCTACACCCTTCCAAAGAAGCGGCCATCAAAGCTGAGATTGACAAATTATGCACTATCAGGTTCATCTACACCATCGCCTATACATCATGGGTTTCCAACCCTGTACCCGTTAACAAAAAACAGGGCACTATCCGCGTCTGCACAGACTTTTGTGATCTCAACCATTCATGTCCCAAAGACAACTTTCCAATGCCTTTCATCGATCAAATTATCGGCGACTGCACAGGCTACAATGCTCTATCCTTCATGGATGATTTCTCTAGTTATAATCAAATCCAAATTCACCCAGCCAATCAGTACAAAACCGCATTTACCACCCCCTGGGGTACTTTTTCATATCGTGTCATGCCGTTTGGAATAAAGAATGATGGCGCAACTTTCCAACGGGCTATGACATACATTTTTCACGATCTAGCTCATATCATCCTCACATACTTGGATGACCTCACAGCTCAATCCAAGAAACGCACCCAACACCTTGATGATTTACGAATCATCTTCGAATGGTGTCGTCAGTACAACATCAGCTTGAATCCCCTCAAGTGCATATTCTGTGTCACCGCGGGGCACCTCCTCGGATTCATCATTTCCCAAAGTAGTATTACCATGGA
Organism: Picea engelmannii; assembly: GCA_009831015.1. Taxonomy (NCBI): domain Eukaryota; kingdom Viridiplantae; phylum Streptophyta; class Pinopsida; order Pinales; family Pinaceae; genus Picea; species Picea engelmannii. The sequence continues at coordinate 84,288 of ML823547.1, forward strand.
CCCCCTCAAAGTGCAAGTTATCACTGAAATTCCACCTCCCCGGAATTTACGTCAACTTCAGAGCCTACAAGGTAAGGCTAACTTTCTACGACGATTTGTCCCAGACTACGCCATTCGCACACATGGTTTCCTTCGCTTACTACGTCACGACATCCCATTTCACTCGGATGAACATGCCCAACAGTCATTTGACGATCTTAAAATGGCACTCACCAATGCCCCCTTAATTAGTGCACCTGACTACAATCGCGACTATATCCTTTACGTATCAGCATCAGTTGTTTCAGTAGCAGGAGTTCTCGTTCATCTAGGTGATGACAATCATGAGCATGTCATTTATTACGTTAGTAAAAACCTCTCAGAGCCACACTTGAAGTATAAACACGAAGAGAAACTAGCCCTTGCATTCATCCTCGCAATCCAGAAACTGTGTCACTACATTCTGCTTCGCACAACTAAGGTTGTAGCAGATTCCAACCCTATGCAATACTTGCTCAGTCGTCGGAAAATTAACAGAAAATTTTCCCAATGGATCATTATCCTTCAGGAGTGTGATCTTGAATTCTCAACACCCAAGAGAAAGAAATATCTCATTCTCACTGAACTTGTCATGGCCCTCCCTTCTGACACAACCACTGCCCCCATCAATACCGACTTTCCCGACAAACACCTCTTTTACATCACTTCAGATGATCCTTTTGACGGTGACCTCCTCATCTACCTCCGAACTCAAAAGTTCGGTAACCACCTTTCACGAGATGATCTTCATCATATTCGCCACCAGGCCCCCCGCTACCTCCTCATTGGAGACATCTTATACCGGAAAGGGGTCGACACCATTCTTCGTCAATGCTTGACCATTAACGAGGATGATAGATTCTTAAATGACTGCCACAGCGATGCATGTGGGGGCCATCTTTCAGGAATATCCACTGCTCAGAAGATTATTCGAGAAGGTTACTTTTCGCCTACCTTGTTTCATGATTGCATTCACGCCGTGAAACAATGCGAGAAGTGTCAGCTTTATGCCAACAAATCCCGAGCACCACCTTCCCTTCTTCATCCAGTCATCACTGTCGGCCCGTTTTGTAAATGGGGCATCGACTTCATGACTTGTAATACCCCCTCCAGCAATGGACACAAATACATTGTTGTCGCAGTCGATTACTTCACCAAATGGGCTGAAGCTATGCCCACCTTCAACAATACCGCTGACACCGCAATGCATTTTTTCTTTAACCACGTCATATATCGCTTTGGAGTACCACTCCAACTTGTTTCTGATCATGGGAAACACTTCGAGAATGATATTTTCGTCAAACTCTCATTTCGGTTAGGATTCTCCCATGAGTTTTCCTCACCATATTACCCTCAGTCTAACAGACAGGTCGAAGCAGTTAACAAGGTCCTCAAGACCATGTTATAGTGCACGGTTAATAAACATAAGACCAATTGGCATAATATGTTATTTTCAGTGCTATGGGCTTACCGTACGGCTGTGAAAATAGCTACTGGTTTCACACCATTTCATCTAGTCCATGGGGTTGAGGCCACTCTTCCCATCGAGTGCAAAATTCCCACCTTACGCACTGCCATTGAGCTATTACCTGACACTGCTCCAATGGAGCAACACTTGTTGAACTTAGAGTCCCTGGATGAAGATCGTCAATCTTCATTACAGAACAATGAGGTAGCTAAAAAACGATCAAAGGCTACCTTTGATCGACATGTCAACCTTCGCTCATTTCGCGAAGGCGACCTCGTCCTTGCTTACGATATCACTCATGATACCTTTGGCCATGGAAAATTTGAGTCACTATGGCATGGCCCATACATTATTCAACATTGCCTCACCAAAGGCGCATACGTCCTGGCCTCTCCTGAAGGCCTCTCTCTCAAAGAACCAGTCAACGGGTTATACTTAAAGAAATTTTATGCTTAAACATAGTCATTCTACTTTAGGTTATTTCTTTTATAGTGTTTTTAATCTTTTTTCCATCCCTCGCGTCTAAACTATCATTTGTGTTATTGACAGATGCTTCCTCCACCGGCCTACCACATCGGTTACACCGACGGTACCAACCATTGGACACAAAATCTCGCTTCAGCCGCTTGGGCTATCTACACCCCCTCACATGAAATGCTCCATTCGAGCGGCATATGTTTAGGTTCAGCGACCAACAACCAAGCCGAATACACTGCCGTCATTGGCCTCCTGGTCGATGCCTAGCATCATCGTATTCGTCACCTTAGCGTCTTTCTCGACTCTCAACTAGTCGTTCTCTAGCTCAACAATGTGTACCGCGTACGCGATCCTTGCCTCTTTCGCAAATACCTGCGGGTTAGACTTTTATCTCGACATTTTTTATTCCATTACATTTACACATATTCCACGACAATTGAATCAAATTACAGATAACCTAGATAATATTATGTTAGACTGACATATATCACATCAAGCTACCTCTACACATACATAAACATAACAACCTGCCACAGCATATGTGGATTAGACATCATCAACACATTAACAAAACACATGTAAACACCACATAGATCTCAAAATGTATACTCATGTATATACAAAACGGTCCACAGTGCCATCCAAATGTTTACATACAAAAATACAAGTATCTGCAAGCCAGTGAAGCACCTCGGTACAAAATGGGCTCACCAGCCTATATAAAAAAAGACAAAAATACATAGAGCACCACTCAAGGTGCCTCTAGAGAACCACCTCCTGCCCCTCCCTCAAGTGGCGGTCCCCCACCCACTACTGGTCCCTCCTGCCCCGGAGGTAATCGTCTGGTCATCGCAGCACCTGCTACTGTTTCCCGTCGTACCACGGCCGCCATGGCAGTGGAATCCCTACACACTTCTCCAGGATACCCTCATCCTGGATGCAAGACCACATGCCCTCAGGCATGCCCTATAGCACTGCCTCTAGGCGACGGCGTATGTCCTCAAAATCTACTTTGGCATCCGTCGGAGGAGCATGTGATGGCCCGGCACCAGGGTCATCGAATCAACGTCTCCTCGCTGCTCTCTCAGGAGCCACTAGTCTCGCCTCGGCGTCCTCATGCTGACGTCTCTCTCCAACCCGCGGCCCTCCCCGCGGCGGTCTCTCCAGCTCTTGATGATCCGGCACTCTCCGCAACTCAACCTCGTGCCCGCGAGGTGCCACATCTGCAGATTCAAACAAACAACAGATAGTATCAGCATCTATATCATATAAATATATCATGCTATCTTAAAAAACATATATATATAACTCATCAACATACCTCGACGGTCAAACACCTCCCCTAGAGGTAACATCGTGTCTGAATCCTCCTAGAAGTCAACCCCAACATAGGGGAACTGTAATATCACTTGCGGCATATGCCGCCACACCTACGCCACCTCAGCAGTAAAGAAGTGGCCGCCCTCGCCACCACTGTGGTGAAGAAAAACAATCGACCACAGCTTTAGTCACGGCTCTCACGCCCCAGGCACACCCAATAAAATCATAGGGTGCAACATAGGCACCCTCTCCAAAACCAGGCCACTAGGATGGATCCGAAGGAAAACTCTCCTATATCCATGGATCGACAGTGGTCCAGCTGCCCTACCATCTTGGCATGCAGCGTAAGCCCCCAGGCGAAGTTCTCACCAGCCAACACCCTCTCCATCACACACAACTGACCACCACTAATCTGCTACATCACCAGAGACCCATACACTCTCACAATCATCGTTGCTATATAGCGATGGGCTAGGGAATCCATCGCCCCAATGCTCACCAGCCCCAATGCTCACCACAGTGCCAGACATAAATTTCTCCCTTGAACAATACCTCTGACCAGCTGTCGCTAGCACCACATCCCTCGGTAACATCGGCTCCGTCGGTAGGGGCGTTCCTCGAAACGAGAGCCCAGTCAAAAAGTATATATCCTCCACCGTAGTGAAGGCAATATACTCTCCCCACACTATGAAACAATGCAGGTACGGACTCCACATCTGGATAAGGAACTACAGGAGATACTCCTGCGCCCATATAAACGGGCACTCAAAGAACTTTAGCAGCCCATAGGCTGCCAAAGTTGCACATACCCCCGGCTCCTCAATAGCCACGGCGTCTCTCAGTTGCAACCAATCCTTCTCTCGCCAACCAACCGAGATTGTGCACAATGATCACCTGCAACCACATAAAATAGTCCTAAGTCAACCAAATGGACCATAAACAACATTAAAAAGATAAGTTTTACACCCATCAACCTTGCCTCCAAGGCGTGGTTGTTTAACCCACAGGCGCGCACTCAGGCATGCCTGTCCATCCCTCAGGCACACACAGGTGTGCGCCTGTTCAACATATAGGGGCGCCTTCATGCACCCCTTTCACTAACACAGGGGCACCTTAAAGCGCGTCTGTCCAATACACAGTCGCGCACACATGCGTAGCTGTGCATCCAACAGGCACGCACATAGTGCGTGCCCTTGTTCCCCTTACAGGCTCCCCCATGCGTGCCTATCCGGTGGGCAGGCGCACACTTATGTGCGCATACTTCCAGATCACCCGTGCACGTGGGGGCCCACACCCATAAAACCTCCTTTACGGCCCTCCGTACATCCCCTGCCCCAAAAAGGAAACCCTAAATCTACGCAGGATGATCAAACCACTAACCTCGTTGGTCCTCGATCGGATGCCTCATCCTCCCAGAATCTCCAAATCTCCTCTGAATACTTCTCGTCCAGTCACTATAGCAGCAAGTACAAATGAGGTGGCAATGTGGGCCCTACAGCTATATATAGGCCTTTTCGCCAAACTTCCACTCACCATTCCGGGAACTCTGGGTGTCCATTTCTCGATCCGTCTTCAGCCACGGGATCAGCATCCTGTCATCTACATCACGACTGTCCCTGGGCCTCTTTTCATCCTGAGCCCCTGGGATGCCATTTTTTTCATACCCTGACCAGGTACGCATGCGCATATTCAAAATTATCATATAGATGCTCATATGTTCGATTCTCTTCAGACATTGTTCAATTCGGGTATTTGGTTTTCATGTGTGCAGGTACTTGGTCATCATATCTCAACGCAACCCCTTCAGGTATATACTCAGCACTGGCATGTAGACCTTCCCTCTGAATCTCACTTACATCTCCAGTCACACCCTCTGACATTTGCCTCAAGGATCCCCATCTCCGGCTCTGCAGTACCAACAACTCCATTTGCATCTTCGGTACTGTCACCCGGTAGCACTCTTACCCACATGAGTTGTCCCATTCATAGCACCCTTTTGCAGATTGACACTCATGTTGTTTTTCAAACCTTTAGGGATGGGAGTCCCGATAATCTTACATCATGTCACAAATCAGCCACATACTCCTTCTCCTCATTTTGCTAGCTTTCCCACCGGATTCCTAGATTATCTCTTCAAAGTTCTATTTTTGCCTACACCTCAGCAGTATCATGAACCCTCCATTTCATTCACAATCAGTTTGCCCATCTGCAAATTTCCCTTCATATCACTTACCTCATACAGAAACCCACCCATGGGGCCCCCACCCTCCACTAGTTCTCTGAGCAAATTGTGCCCTACCTGGGCCAACCATATCACATTAGGGAACCCGTTTCTGTATTTGTACACTTATCCAAAATTATTCTTTATTTGTTGTACAAACGCCTTTGTTTCCAGCAGTTACATTACCTTTTTGTCGTCACCTTTTGGCGACCTTCTTCCCTTTTTTGGAAAACGCAACCCATTTCACCCTTGGTTGGGGCACTCTTTATCATCTACCCTTATTGGCATCATCCATATCCTCTGAGTATCCCACAGACCACTTACCTCTTCCCTCTGATTTTTTTCACTTTGTTCTGCCTCTAGCACAGCTTATCCCACGTCTTGTTGTCCCCCTGACACTCGACTTAGTTGACCGGTTGCAGCCACTTATACTTCACATATACCCCCAACCAAGGGAAGTCTTGAGTCTCCATACATCTTGACTTCGACCATGTACCTCTTTCAAATTCCTAAGCTCATCTACTAGATTTCACGAAGCCCTTTTCTTCTGGGAGTCGCGTCCCCCTTTTTTGTCAACATCAACACAATTTTCCAGAAGGGTGAAAGTATCTTGATTCTCATTACCTATCTAACGAGAGATCTCGAACGGCACAGGGAGAAACACAATTTCTCCCTGCTGTCATTGACCCCCATAACATTCGACGTCAACATTTTCTCATGTTATGGTGGGTCTTACTTTGCGACTATTACAGTTAGTTCTTATAGTTGCCGAAGACCTCTGAACTTGGTTGGGCTATCAATGCCTACAGAATCCATGATACTTCTTACAGCTGTCATTGCCTACCATTCAGAGTATTTTCCTCCACAGACTTGTCTTCTTCCTTTATCAGGACCGCCCCCGAGGGTGCTTCAATTGTCTACATCAACACTTCATTCCTCTTTTTTGAGTTACATGACACGAGCATGGGGCATGCTCGCCTCGTTTGTACATAGTTTATTTTTTACACACCTTATGGAAGGTTGGGTTCTACAGGTTCCCTTCTCCCTCCAATGGCGCACTCTTGACAATCCCACTATTGCTCTCTCTTACAACAACACTCTCAGTAGAAGAAACATTGATGGATTTCGGCTATACGTATGCTCCTAACCTCATCCATCAGGGGGCATCTGTTATTACTGAAATTTCATCCTCAAATGGTTACAAGAATTCAACATCGTCAAATATTTATGAGGTCATCCATGGACCTGAATTAACACAAAAGAATTCACAAAGGGTCAAAACTATACAACTAGTGAAAAAATTAAAGGGCGCTATGAAGACATTGGGTGTGTGCGCACATGCGCAAAACAGGAACGCAGAAATCGCGCACATGCACATGATGCGCGACTGTGGTCTCAAAAAGCCACGCACCTAAGAAATGACGCATTTATGAGAGTGGTCAGCCTCCCACCCACTTCTGGTTCAACTTCCAAGTTGATTTGACACTCAAATTTGGTCTGGATTTGACTGGGTGGCTGGTCAAAGACCTAGAAATGCCCTAATTAGCCTCTTTACACACTACAAACTAGTTGGAAAATAACTCAAAGGAATGCTATAAAAAGGCCATGGATACACTTCATTTTTGAAGGAATTCATAGCAAAGTTATGCTGCCATTATTCTCTTGAGGACTCTTCTATCCTTGCCAAGAGTATACTTGCATCATTGCATTGGGCAATCCATCTCACCCCTTGAGTGGATTAGCAAAGAATTCTTTGACCATTTTCATTTTCAAAGTTGTAAGAAGAGCTTATTTGTGGGGGTCCAAGAGCCCTCCCTTGGAGGAAGAAGGGACTCATAGTCCCCTTGCTTCTCGGTGTTTTCTTTCACTAATATCAGCCTTATCATTGGTGGCATGGGTCTAATTGTTTCTTTTGTCCTTATGTCCCTATGTTTATAAATTTAGTTGTTGTTTTATTTCTTAGTTTAATTCTTAGTTGTTGTTTTATATTTCTTTTTCTAACCCTTTTCCTTGCAGTTGTCCTGCTTAGAAAACCCAACTAAGCTTGCAAGCACCTCTATTTTTCTCACTAAGGTGACAAAAGAGGCGCAACACCTAGGCAAACCTGCTCTGGTTCCTTCACTAGCAAGAGTAAGCTTGTTTAAAGGAAAATTGGTAACCTTATGTGGATAGATTACCTAGATAGCCATGACTACCCATGGCACCTCAACAGAAGAAGATTTTGAGATTGTTAAGTTCATGGAAAGAAGTGCTCTGTTTCCAGTTTTTTTAGGCAAAACTTGGATTGCAAAATATAAGAGTCAAAAGAAAGAAGAGGCAGACTTAGAACAAAAGAAGCAAGAGTTAAAGGCTTTCGTGGCTAGAAGAATAGCGCACTTAATCGAAGAACAGGAGGATAACACGAAGCTATTTAGGTATCAAGACTTGAATGTTGAAGTTGAATGAGTACAAGAACAAGAAAGTAGGGCACCTACCCCAGAGCCAATGAAGGAAGGAATGTTGATCCTGAACCCTACCCCACAATGCGAAGTTACCATGCCTAAAGAGGATAAGAAATAGAATGGAAGAAGGTTGACTGAGACAAAGCTCACTGGAAATAAGTCGAGGAAACTCATGAAGAAGAATGCGAAGTTGGAAAAATTACAGAATGTGCCAGAAGGAACCCTGTAGAAGGAAAACATGCATAATTGGAACTTCTCCAGGATATCAGAATAGCGACACCCGATACTTTGCCGTGGCAAAGAAATATAGTCGTTGACCGATATGCCCATTCGACTTCTGCCCCGAACGGGTAGAAAAGCATTAAAATACCACCACCAGATCGTTGGACCTCACCTTAACAGATAGATCAATGGTCATCGAAGCTTCATATCCGTTGCAAGAAGTCCATTGCAGAGTTACTTACTTATTCCATCACGCCATACCCGGAAGACACTTTTTCCAATTGAGAACTTGAGCTTACAGAATACCCGCGTTATGAAACAATGATTACTCCAACTTTATTCTCTATCTGATTACGGTATCGACAGTCCATTGACAACCCGAGATAGTGATCCCAAGTTTACATGTCCAATGAGATTAGCACAGCAGAAGAATCGGTGAGAGAAGTACTTGCTAGCTTGAGGACAGAAAGAGTCATGTCAGAAAGAGGAATGTCCACCAAATTCCAAGCCTCATCGTCGAGAGGTGTGGCAACCTCCCCGTCGACTGCTCGAGCTGGAACATCTTGAGTCGGCGCAGAGTCGAGAACTAAGCATAGAGATGACACAGCCAATAAAAAGTTAGTGTCAACCATCCTACCAGCTTACATTCCCCCTCTAAGTGGTGACATTAATAGGGATAGTGTCCCTAGAGACTTTGAATACACCCTAGTCACTGCATATCTACCGAAAGGAGTTCACACCTACCGCACTGATCAAGACAAGGTTATAGTGTTGAAGTTTTGTGACTTCAACCTGGGAGACCGTAAAGCCTACAACATCTTGCACCATCTAAGTACTTAACGAGGACTAAGGGATGGAATTCGAATATCATCCCTCAGCAATGGATGATGAACCTTGTGCAATGTTATGAAAATACCGCACTTCGGCAGACATCAGGAGGTGACTGCTTGTGTGAAATTGCTACTAGCAAGTTACCATGGAGGATACCTGTGGTTAAACTGCCACATAAATATTGATCCAGTGCTAATCAATAGGATTAACGAGCTTAGCATTCAGGGCCCTGATCCCCATGAGTACTACCCTAGAAAGATTGCGGATCGTGCTCTTTCACAAAAGATTAAAGAGGCTTATGGAAATGTTGAAAAAGGTGTGCGATGTTACAAGGTAGCCTCTATAGAGAGTGGCGCAGTGCGCCTCGCATGTCAGTTGATAGCAGGGAAGATGGTACATAAGAATAGACCTACACAAGTATCAGGCTTCGTAGTGGACCTCGCAGGAAAATGTGCAGAGGGACTACAAATGAATTGGGAAAAATACTTGGTCAATCAACTAGAAATTGACTATAGAGAATCCCAGGACGAGGGGCATGAATTCCACTTTAGCTGGCTGCTAATATTGATTGTCTTTGTTGCATGGGAGCTACCAAAAGGCACAACCTTCCCAGACCTCGACCCATTTGAACCATTAGCTATGAATTTCAGTACCTTATGGTACTCAACGGACATGAGCAAGAAGTGGCAATCAAATTCCATTTTTCACATATACTATAACCAACTGAAAGTAGCCATAGGGGGTGAAACTCGCATAAACCCAAACACTTTACAAAGGTTCAGACCTCTGATAAAGTTCAGCACGGACCACTACTTTATATACCTAACTCCACGCGCTGATGAACACCAGGAAAAGATTCAGTCCTATTATAAGTTGACCGAAGAAGACCTAGAAGAAATCACCAAGGAATGGTCAGCAAACCTCCTTGTTCCAGCAGATCCAATGGACATTTCAGACATTGACATCCCAGAAGTTGCGCAAGACACACCTGGGCCCAGTAATATGAAGAAGACAAATATTACAAAGGAAACAAAGAATCCTGAAGAGGTTCAGGATGTAGATAGCTACTCTGTAAAGACAACTTCCATCACACTCAATCAAGAAGGTAACAATGAATACCTAGAGGAAGTCGAACAACAACCAGAAGACGAAGTCAAAGTTCCAAAGAAGAGAAAAGGATCACCTTCGAAGTCTTCCTCTAAGAAGAAAGAAAAAGAGACTGTGACCAAGATGAATACCACGCTCACCCCCAATGACTTCAGCTTTCTCCTCGCAACTTTGAATGAAGTCATAGAAGAAATTATAGAAAAGAAGGAGGCCAAGCAACAGACGATGTACGATAGAATTGAAGCTAAACTCCAAGGAGTGCAACGAGCACTTCAGTCTAACCGCGCAGTCTCCACAATGCCCATGACAGAAGGAACAACAGAAGCAGGAGATGAATAAGTTCAACTCCGCAGGATTGCCGACATAGTCGAAGTACTCCTTTGGAAAGTAGAAGAAGTAATAGCGCAGGCCACCCAGGCCCTAAATCAATCACAGGAGTAAATCATAGAGCAGCGTCGAGCTACACAGCAAGAGAAGGAGGCCATCCAAGAGAAATTTGATAAAGACAGAGAAAAAATCCAAAAGGAGAAGGAGCAGCTTCTCGCGAAGCAAATCGGGATTGAAGAAGTTGTCAACAGAGCATTTCGCTCTATGACCGGCTTAGAACAAAAGGCCGAAGAACCCTTAGACTGTCAAGTGGTGAATATTGTTGAAGTTATTCAACAACTACAGCAAAGAGTCATGGACTTAGAGCTTCAGATCATCCCAAGTACCCCGCAAGAAGAGAGCGACTAGCGAGAAATAACTTCCTGGGGTACAGTAGAAAGGATTAAAGAACACACTGAAGAATGAAAACAACGAAGTACCAGAAGTGCGCATACATGAGAACTTGAACGAGAACCCATAATTTCATAAACTGGAGTCACAGCTCCAGGAGGCAAAGCAGCATGCAGATAGACCTCACATGCAGTTGAAAGCCCTATCAACCATAGATAAAATGAAGTGATCCCACGAGCAACGCGTCGCACAGCAGTAGATCCACATGATCCAGAGCAAGGTCATGGAAGTGATGTAGCAACTTCAACCTTTGTAGGATAAGGTATGTCAATTATTTTTAGATATTGAGAACCAAGGGACAGAGCTACAACAGGTTGTGATTACAGTAGAGAAGCACCTAGAAGGACCAGTCAATAATGCACTCATCCAGGAGTTCGTCAAGAAGGAGGAAATCGCAAAGAAACAGGTCGAAGCGGCTCAAGCCAAACTCGAGGTGCTTGAAGCAGAATTGGCCAGACTTGAGTGGCTTGGGACAAGTCACAGGTGAGTGTTGGGGGCTTGTTGGCCCTTGACCAAGTTTTGAGGAATACTTTGTCATATTTGACCATTTTTGGTACTCCGACATCCATTCGAAGAAGGATCGCATGGCGAAGAGAAGATGACGGGATCTCCGCCCCTTTTTAGGGCGTTTTGGTCTTTTGGGGATTTTTGGGAATATTGTAATGGGAAAGGGATATCATCCCTTATTTAGGCCTTTTGTATGTATAAATATAAGGGTAGGCAATGTAAGAAAGAAGATGTGTGTCTCAGTTATGTGATGTAAAGTGAATGGCTTAGTGCATAAAGTAGATCTATGTGATCAGACATCTGTGTGACTGTAAGAGATATGTGCCTACTATAAGTATTGTAAGTTTTGAGTGCACGGGTCAGGGAAGGACTTAGTGCTTGGATCTACCTAGGGAAAGAGGATCTAGTGAGCTTCGTATATCTCTTGTCCTAGGTGGGGTAGGATCTTGAAGGCTTTGTCCTGTAACTTGTTTTACAGAAGATAATAATCGAAGAAGACTTTGTGGACATAGCCCCAAGGTGGGGGTGAACCACGGTAACTCTATGTATTTTGCTAATGTATTTGTCTCTCTCTTGCTAAGTGCTTTGATATGTTTATAGAGATCTATTGATGCTTTGTGCTTATGAGATATGAATGCATGCTAGATATGATATATAAGATGCTAAGTGCTTAATCTATTAGGTATAACCTTTTTATCATTGCTAAGTGCCAGGTCTGAGTAATTACTGCGGTGCTCTTTGATTTCCATGAAGTGTATTAATGTAATGTTCCCGACCATCAACCCCATGGTCAGGCCAACATTACTACGCGGAAAAACACTATTGTAACATATTATGCATTCTTATGAAATACAATTTCTTAATTACAGTTAAACACAGTGTAAGCACATTATAACCATTAGCATACATAATCCATGTCATTAACAATAATTCACAAATACAGCGGAATACATGTAAACATTGCTAGAATCATAGACATGCATATTTAATTGAAATTATACGCATGTATATACTTATCTTTTAGACTGGATGTAATTCACTGACTCCATGCAGACCTCCCATGAACCTCCCAGCCTTAGACCGCGTTGCTCATCACGCTCAGCAATAGGTCACCCTCGATCTGGGACTAAGCTCCACCAGGTAGGGATTCCTAGGCTAGGTAGGGAATACAGGAAGACACACAGTCACAGGAGAAGGATCCTCTCCCAGGAGCCACTTATGCCCACTACCCAAAGAATCTCATTCCCCACATGTTTGTCCCACCCCAGGAGTATACACCTTCATTGTCACCAAGACAGTCCATCGAATGCTAACCTCCCTTCCCTTGGGCTTCAGCAATAGACTGGACCGGAAGTCGCTGAGCTTTGTGGAAGCTACAGGACTCCTTCCATGAGTTCTCACTTCCTCCGCGCACTCTCTCACCTAGAGAGAGTCGCTCACAGACTGGGTAACCTGCCTCTTCAACAACAATCACCTCCCTCACACTGGCCAGCAAGCCACACGCAGTTCAGAACTGCGTGGCCACAATAGTCAATTGGGAAAAGGGGTATGGACACCCGAAATGAAAATGATCAGTGTTAAAGCATAGCATGACTCCGCGATTATAGGATGCGTTGATCTTTCCAGCAAGCAACACACGATGCACAGATCAGCAATTATGGGACATTCGGTTCTCCCAACCAGCAATAAGGAACAGACTCACCACTCTAGTTTCATAAATGCGTAAGGTGTACAGAGGTTCAATCACAGAGGCCCAACGCGTACCGACAGAGGATGGAGGAATTGGAAGGTCAAACCCTAGATTCAGGTGATGGTTGGAGGAATGCCCACCCCACTCCTACACAGAAGTCCACATAAAAATGGAAGGAGAAAACACAACACGACTCATTTCCTGGGTTAAATCGCATGTGCCTAGGTCGACACATGTCCCTCATGAAGCTGCATGCGTCCCTCCCCAGGAATTAGGACAAAACATAGATTTACCATGGATTTTGCGATAATATTAAAATATTATGCCCAAGGACTTAATCCCCTAGGCTCCACACTTATCCTTTGTTTCCAACCTTCCAGCCCCCGATCCCTTACCCAGGTTTTGTGGAAGCTTAGTCCCCCTTCACTCATTCATCGTGGTCATTCCACACGCAGAGATGTTTTGTATTAATACTGTGCATAATTACATGTACAAAAATCAGGCTCATGGCCTTCAACACTTAGGCTCCCTGGCCTAATAACACATAAGCCCACTAGCTTATATAACTTGGCTCACCAGCCTTATAAACTTGAATTACAGTTCATAAACAATCTTTATACTTCATAGACATGATTTACAACAGGGCTCGGCCTTGGGGACATTACAATCCCCTCCCCTTATTTTTGCATTGTCCTCAGTGCAACTTTATACTGCATCTGCAAGCTTTTCAAAATTTTAAAAAAGATGCGGGTACTCTACCCGCATAACATCTTCATGCTCCCATGTCGTATCCTATGGACCGTACCAGGTCCACTGGACCTTTACAAGCCCTATGGCTCGATTTCGGATCTGTTTGTTTTTCCTGTCCAATATGCGCACAGGATGAACTTGCAGGACACCTTCTTGCTCCACCTGGATCACATTCCAATCAATTACATGATTAGCATCAGGCATATACTTTTTAAGAAATGAAACATGAAACACATTATGTACAGTCATGGATGTAGG
>ML823547.1:98988-111247 GCA_009831015.1 Picea engelmannii
AAGGATCTTCCTCTAGATACTTCTCTTGATAGACATATTTAGTATAAATAAGGGTCGAGGGTATGAAAACCCTAGCTTGGAGATTATTGTAATAGAGCGCTACTCGATTGGAGGTTTCCCCCTCGAAGAGGCCTGTGAACATTTCTTTCTGAATCAAAGTGTTATTTTTGTTGTTTTTCTTATATCATTTATGTGTTATTGTGGAGATTATGCTGGATATATTACTGTTATTCTGCCATTCCTAGCATTTTATTTTTGTTCTGCATATCTATTATATCTGGTATCTAGCAAGTGGTATCAGAGCACTTTCCTTGGCAAAATTTGTGGGAATTTTTTTTCAGGGTAGAGACATATTCGGACGTCTTTAAACCACAGAGATCTGTCGTTACGTGCATAAACCTGCAGTTGAGGGATTCATACACGCAAGAAATACAAGTGATTCTTAAGCGCACATATGTTGGCCACCCTTGTAACCCCTGTTGGTACCCCTTCGAGTGGTAGCACATCAGATAGCACCTGTGTACGGATTGGACTAGATTTCTTGAAGCCCTCTTTAGATAAACCTATCGGTCGTCGAACTGCTATAGTGTCACCAAGAATAGCACTCGGGAAGATACTCTCTAGTACCTGGGTAGTCAGGTAGTACAGCTAAGGGTATGGTCTATCCTCCTTAATTAGTGCCCTGAGATATTGGGCCGAGTACTACTGTTGGACCCCGCACGTATATCAGAGAGCTATAGCACATGGCAAACCCTTGTCTGTAGAACCCTTGAATACCTAACCCTTGGGGGACAGAAACATAAACAAATTAAAACAGACCAGATCTATTGTCGCGCAACTGTGTTCAGGTTGCCAAGTAAATACACATTTCTTTCTGATTAAGCATTTGGGGATTTCATCACCGCAGTATTCTTCAAACTGGAGTATAACTCTGCAGGTGTAAAAAAAAAAAAAAAAGTCTAGAAATTTGTTCACCATTATTTGAGACCTATTCCATTGGATTCATCTTTCCGCCCTTATCGCATTCATCCATATCATTTTTCGGAAAAACTTTTGACCCCGCCCACCCCTTTTCAATTCACCCATCCTCATGGCCCATACCCGTAGACAAGATCTGGAAACTCACTTCAACACCTTGCAATCTGGTTTCCTCAAGACCCAAAAAGAAGTGAAACAACTCAATGCTATCATTGCCTCCATCGATTCATCCATCAATGAAACCATAAATATAACCATGCAATCCTCAATGGAGGAAGTCAAACAAGAACTAACCACCCAGCTTGAATCTGTCTTTGTATCCCTCTGCACCAAACTGAAGATCCCTACAGATGACCATTTCTCTGAAGCACCTCCAAAGACCGAAGGAGAACATTCCTCCCATTCCCATACCTTTCAGAACCAACACTTTCAACGTGACATACGCCTTCCGCGGGTGGATGTGACCAAATTTGATGGCTCGGACCCCATTGGTTGGGTAACCCAAATGGAACATTATTTCTCTTTATACAGCATCACAGATGACTTGGCCAAACACCGGTATGGTGTTCTCCATCTAGATCAAGAACGTTGGCAATGGTGGAAATGGAGAAAAACTTCACGTCAAGGGTATATTTCTTGGACCCAATTTGTGACTAAGCTTTATGAACGCTTTGACATGGACACCAACCATTTGGGTCGTTTGACAAAGTTGAAACAATCCGGAATAGTAGAAGACTTCATAGTTTCCTTTGAGCACCTAGCTTTTCGAACAGAGGGCATGACTAATGCTTTCTTTCGAGAGTGTTTTATCAGTGGCCTCAAGGAGGAGATTCAGGCCCATGTCCTCATGGCTCGACCCTTGACTTGGGTGGAGGCTAATAAAAGAGATAAAGAAGCACAATAGGTTGTATCATCTCAAAAACGAAAACCTTCCTTTATCCCTTGCCCTAAACCCATCACTCCCACTACTCCCTCTACCCCATTAAAAATCCAAAAATTGACCAGGGATGAAATGGTTGAATGCCAACTCAAAGGCCTTTGTTATAATTGTAATGACAAATATTTCCCAGGCCACAAGTGTAAGGAACAAAATCTTTTTATGGCCATCTCTAAGGATATTTTGGAAGAGGATGTTGAAACTCCCCTTGTGTCTGAGTCACCTGAAATCACTGACACAACCCCTCCCTCAGACCCTCCCGAAGTAGAACTCGTCATTTCCCTCAATGCTCTCACTAGATTTTCCGCTCCCCAAACCCTCAAGTTGATCGGTTACATCAAGCATCGAAAGGTCATCTTTCTGGTTGATAGTGGAAGCACCCATAATTTTATTCATCGCCGCATTTCCCAATAAACTCATTGCTACATCCATGTTGTCAACAATTTCCAAATCATGATTGCCAATGGTGGTTCCATGAAATGTGGAGGGCACTATGAAAATGTGCGTCTCTAGATGCTTCTCTTGATAGACATATTTAGTATAAATAAGGGTCTAGGGTATGAAAACCCTAGCTTGGAGATTATTGTAACAGAGCGCTACTCGATTGGAGGTTTCCCCTCGAAGAGGCCTGTGAACATTGCTTTCTAAATCAAAGTGTTATTTATGTTGTTGTTCTTATATCATTTCTATGTTATTGTGGAGATTATGCTGGATGTATTACTGTTATTCTGCCATTTCTAGCATTTTATTTTTGTTCTTCATATCTATTATATCTGGTATCTTTCACAATCCTGTAATAAAATACATCGTTACTACTTCCCACTTCTACTCAAGAATGGGTAAAGGTTGCAGCAACACTGCTGGGTGTCTATGCTCAGCTTTAACTTTCTGGCACTCCATACATCTAGCGATGTATTCAGTGATCTCTCTCTTCATACCTGGCCAAAAGTAATGGCTCTTGACCGCTGCTACTGTTTTCTTATATCCAGGGTGCCCTGCATAAGGCACATTATGCATCTCCTGCAAAATCATCTATTTCAAGCACTGGACATTGGGTACAAAAATTTTGTTCTTGTACAACAATATTCCATCTATTTCCAATTTATAAATTTCCATCTTTTGTGGCATCTTACCCTGCTGTAGCTTGGCTACCAATTCTCTGTACTATAGATCTGCATTTGCAGCCTCTAGAATTATGCTTTTAATATCATTTTGATACATGCTAATGGTTTTATCATGTAATTCATGCACCCTCCTGCTAAGTGCATCAGCCACTTTATTCTCCTTTCCTTTGATATCTTGATCTCAAAGTCGTACTCACACAGAAATTCCAGCCACCTAATTTGTCTAGAATTTAGGGTTGGTTGATCAAACAAATAT
Organism: Picea engelmannii; assembly: GCA_009831015.1. Lineage (NCBI taxonomy): Eukaryota > Viridiplantae > Streptophyta > Pinopsida > Pinales > Pinaceae > Picea > Picea engelmannii. Next base: position 102,284 of record ML823547.1, read on the forward strand.
TTCAGACCGTTATGGTCTGTTCTGAGTTCAAACCTCCTTCCCATGAGGTAATGCCTCCATTTCTTTAGAGCATGAACTATGGATACCAAATCCAAGTCATGGGTTGCATAGTTCTTCTCATGCTCTTTTAATTTCCTGGACTCATAGAAGATTACGAATCCATTCTGACTAAGGACCCCTCCCAGTCCTTCTTTGCATGCATCAGTGCATACTATGAAATATGAATTTGGATATGCAATCCTCAGGATTGGAGCACTGGTTAACAGCTGCTTCAATCACTAGAAACTTTCCTCACATCCCTTTGTCCAGTGAAACTATTTCCCCTTTCTTTGTAAGGAAGTGATAGGGTGAGCTATCTTGGAAAACCGTGCGATGAACCTTCTGTAATAAACAGCCAATCCCATGAAGGATCTAACTTCAGTTACGTTCCTTGGCATTGACCATTCTCTAATGGCTTCAATCTTCTCAGGGTCTACCGCTATCCCATCCTTCGAGATAATATGTCCCAAGTAATGGATCCTCTCCTGATAAAACAAGCACTTTCTCATCTTGGCATACAGTTGGTTCTCTCTTAGCACCTACAACACCATCCTCAGATGTTGGTCATGTTCTTCTTCGGTCCTGGAATACACCAGAATGTCATCCAGGAAGACGATGACAAACTTGTCTAGATAGTCCCTGAATACTCTATTCATCAAGCTCATAAAAACAGTGGGTGCATTTGACAGTTCAAAAGGCACCACTGTGAACTCGTAATGACCATACCTTGTTCAAAAGGTGGTCTTGTTGATGTCTTCATCTTTTATTCTTACTTGGTGATATCCTGATCTTAGATCTATTTTCAAAAAGATCTTTGCATCCTTCAACTGATCGAAGAGATCATCAATCCTCGGCAGAGGATACTTTTTCTTCACTGTTACTTTGTTCAATTGTCTGAAATTGATGCACAATCTCAGTGTTTCGTCCTTCTTCTTTACAAATAGGACTAGGGCACCCCAAGGCGACACGCTTGGGCATATATACCCCTTCTTCAGAAGTTCTTCAAGCTGCAGCTGCAACTCTTTCAGTTCTGGCACACTCATCCTGTACGGAGCCTTTGACACTAGAGCTGCTCTAGGCATCAAGTTCACAGAGAAATCGATATCCCTTTTAGGAGGTAGTCCAAGTACTTCCTGGAATACATCTTCGAACTATTTAAGTACCTCATGATACTCAATACTTGACACATTATCCTTAGGCGTTTCCCCCACATGGGATGCAAATAATTGACAGCCTTTTCTGTAGCACTTCTTTAGCTGCATTGCTGAGATTTCTCTAACAGTAATAGCTCTAGGAATTCCTTGGATGGCTCTCTAATTCCCTTCTTCATCTAAGCAAGTGAATTCCTTGTTCTGATAGTCCAATATGGCATGGTGTTGGTCCAACTAGTCCATCCCAATTAGACAGACATAAGAGCCTAACTGCAGAATGTTCAAATCGGCCTTCGTGCTTAGTCCATTCATGTCTACAGGACAAGACTTAACTAACTCTGTGACTTTCCTCTTGTTTCCTGTAGCTAGATGCACTAACCAAGACTTTTCATGTTTTATTCTTATCAAATGCAAACTTTCTACCACTCTAGGTTCTATATAACTATGGCTAGACCCTGAATCAACTAAAATAGTAAATGGTTGGTTTTTTTATCATACCTTCTACTTCAATCATGTGCGACTAATACTCAACTTTCTTGTTGTCTAGGGCTGCGTAGATCCTTGGAATTTTACTGCCCATGTCCTCCATTGTTTCATCCTACTGAACATTGTGGAGAACTCTTACAATCCCTATACCTATGGTTTTCTTTACAACCCCAACATTCCATAGGTGGCGGCCTTGACATTTTCCCACCCACTTCAACCTTCCTGGGCTCTCTACGAGACGGCTATCCTTGAGGACTATTTCTGAAAAAGGGTGGTTTATTTCCCTTCTGCCTCTGTTCTTTCTTGAACTTTTTCTGGTCATCCCAAGCCTTCTGAAAGGTAGGCTTTTATATTTGTTGTTCAAATAATCACTTCGCTCTTCTTATCGTTTCTTCCATAGTATTTGGGTCATCATATTGAATCTTATCCTCAATAGGAGGTGGTAATCCAATTAGGTACCTCTGAATCTTGATAGACTCATCTTCGATGAACAGAACATACTTCAGTAATTCTAAAAAAATTTGTTCATACTCATCAATGGTCTAGTTGTCCAGCTTGAGTTCAAAGAACTCTTTCATCTTTCTGTCATAATATATTTTAGTTAAGTATTTCCTCTCTAAATACCTCTTGAATTCTTTCCATGTGATGTCCCTTTCTCTGATGTGTTTCACTTGCACAAGTTGATCCCACCACATGGATGCCTTTCCCTTCAATTGATACATGGAAATCCTGCCCTCTATATGAGAGGAATAATTCTGCAGTTGAAAGTATTTCCTCATACCAAGCAACCAAGTTTCGACATCTTCCTCCTTCTTATGTTCTCCATCAAACGTTGGAGGCTTGATCTTGTTCATTTCCCCTTTCAATTCATCCATCCCAGATCTCCTGTGCTTTCTGGTAGGAGATGGGCTTGAACTACTATGTGCTTCCCTATTGGAATGCTATGGGGAGCGACGACGATGTCTGTTGACACTCCTTGATCTTCTTTTCCTCTCAGGGGTCCTACGACTCTCTGTATTTCTTGAGTCACTCTCCTTTTCCAATTTCTTTTCTATTCTTTCCAGACTCTTCAACATCCTTAAGATGAATTCACCCTTATCCCTAACTTTCATGAGCGTTCGACTATCATCTAGGTGAGCCTGGGAATCTTTCTGCAATCTTTCAATGATTTTCATCATATGTCCTTCCTTATCCATCTCTTTTCCTTGCCCATTAGAGTTTGATCCTTCAACTCCCAAGTTGACATTCCTTCCTTCTCTTTCATTCTCTAAATTGGAGGCAATCTGCACCTCTTCCATTCTCTGCTCTCAACGACAACCCTATTCAGTTCTGGCACTTGCTAAGCTTCTGAAAACACATGTGCAGACAACAAGGATTTGTCAGGTCGTCATTCTTAGAAAATTCCACACATTCAAAACCATTATGATTTAAGAAAACGCTTCGACTTCACAAATTTTCTGAGTTCTGCTCGGCTCTGTAATTTTTGGGTGATAGCTCCCTCTTTCTTAGCCCCTACACTCATAACCAAAGGCCGTGACCAAATCCTAGAAAACTAGGTGTTACTCGGGATTTCGACCTTTGAAGAGTTTAAGGTACACACATCTATCTCCCATAGTTTCGATTTACCAAATTCACGTAAATCGGGTGGATCGACGGTCCACATTTACCCAACATCCAATGGTTAAAAATCCGCTACGGTTCTTCCGTCTTCGAAGATTTCGGGTTTCGAGTTTCAGGTTTTCGGTAACCGAGAGTTCTAAATGCAGTGACCCAAACCACTGGTCACTCCATTCCCCGAACTCTGATACATGAGTTCTTGTACGAGATCCAACGATCCTCGATGATTTGTATCCAACGGTCCAGATTCTTTCAGAGTTTCGTGAACCAGGAGTTCACGATGCAGCGACTCCAAATATCTTGTCACTTCAATCCCCGAATTCCGATATGGGAATTCATGTATGAGATCAATGGTTGTGAGCCTCCCCTGATCCGACGGTCCAAATCTCTCCTAAGCTTACACCTGTCAAAGCTCTTCAACCCTAACTGCCTTGCTAGTTGGCTGGATCCAACAGCGCACGAGATTTTGGCACTTCTTCCTGGAAGCGCTCCACTGTCCGATTCTACCCTTGTTAATCTCTTTCGTGATTCAGGACTTGGAGTGACCAAGAATTTGGCCTGGGCTCCAAGTTCATGATCCCTAAATTCACGAAATGATCCAACGGTTCAAACCAACCACGATCAATGACCCACATTTATTCTGGATCCTAGGGTGGCAAGTTTCTCCATCCACTAACCACCTTGCAACTTCTGGCTATCTTACGGTCCTCGCGATTTTGCAAGTTCTCCACAGAGGATTCTGACCATCCAACTCTGCTTCTCAAGGACTTCTAGCCAATGAATTGGTACCCTCCTTCTGAACTTTCATCTACTTGATCCAAATTTCTTGATTCCCCATGATCTGACGACTCATATCTCATCAGCATTTTGCATATCAGGATTTCATGTGTCACGAGGTCGAAATATTTTCCACCTTCGTCCTCCCTATTCTCGAAATGTCGATTTCTTTCTAGACAATTAATGGTCCAGATCTCTCTTAGATCGACGGTTGTGATCCAATATTGAATTCTTGTTTCATGAATTCTCACAAACTCACCCTTAGACCATTTCAAGTCACGAGTCAGCGAAAGGCTGATCGCTCTCCACGCGTCCTTTCTAATGGATGGTCCTGACGAATTTGGGATTTCACGTAATGTGATTTCCACACTCCTGTGAAACTCCAAAGGGTTTTAAACCTTGTGCATGTTCTCCATATTTGACGGTTGTGAGGGTTCTCCTTTCCTCCCAAACAGATTCTATGGCTCTAACACTTCCGGTTTGGAGTTCTCTCTCTCCCTGTGGCCATATACCACACCGGTTGCAGTTTTATAATACCGCTACACCTCCTGAGCTTTGTAACATGGTCAAGTAGTCTGTTGACACTCAGAAACATTCTGAGGTCTGAAACTAGTCCTCCAGACACAATTTCTTCTCAAAACCTTGGTCCAAAAACCACTTATCCAGCCCATCCAAGCTCAGCGTTGAAACTAGGCTCTGATACCATACTGTAACGTTCCTGACCATCAACCCCATGGTCGGGCCAACATTACTATGCGGAAAAACACTATTGTAACATATTATGCATTCTTATGAAATAAAATTGCTTAATTATAGTTAAACACAGCATAAGCACATTAATACCGTTAGCATACATAATCCACGGCATTGACAATAATTCACGAATACAGCGGAATACATGTAAACATTGCTAGAATCACAGACATGCATATTTAATTGAAATTATACACATGTATATACTTATCTTTTAGAATGGAAGTAATTCACCACCTGCGTGTAGACCTCCCATGAACCTCCCAGGCTTAGACCGCATTGCCCATCACTCTCAGCAGTAGGTCACCCCCGAGATGGGACTAAGCTCCACTGGGTAGGGATTCCTAGGCTAGGCAGGGAATACAGGAAGACACATAGTCATAGGAGAAGGATCCTCTCCCATGAGCCACTTATGCCCACTGCCCACAGACTCACATTCCCCACATGTTTGTCCCACCCCAGGAGTATACACCTTCACTGTCACCAAGATAGTCCATCGGTTGCTAACCTCCCTTACCTTGGGCTTCAGCATCAGACCGGATCGGAATTCTCCGAGCTCTCTGGCAGCTACAGGACTCCTTCCATGAGTTCTCACTTCCTCCGTGCACTCTCTCACCTGGAGAGAGTCACTCACAGACTGGGTAACCTACCTCTTCAACAACAATCACCTCCCTCACACTGGCTAGCAAGCCACACGCAATTCAGCACTACGTGGCCACAACAGTCAATTGGGAAAAGGGGTATGGACACCCGAAACAGAAATGATCAGTGCTAAAGCATAGCATGGCTCTGTGATTACAGGATGCGTTGAGATTTCCAGCAAGCAACAAAAGATGCACGGCTCAGCAATTACGGGACATTCGGTTCTCCCAACTAACAATAAGGAACAGACTCACGACTTTGGTTTCAAAAACGCATAAGGTGTACAGAGGTTCAATCACATAGGCCCAATGCATACCGACAGAGGATGGATGAATTGGAAGGTCGAATCCCGGATTCAGGCGATGGTTGGAAGAATTCCCACCCCACTCCTACGTAGCAGTCCACAGAAAAATGGAAGGAGAAAACACAACACGGCTCATTTCCTAGGTTAAATTGCATGCGCCTGGGTCGACACATGTCACCCATGAAGCTGCATGTGTCCCTCCCTAGGAAATTAGGACAAAACATAGATTTCCCATGGCTTTTGGGATAATATTAAAATATTATGCCCAAGGACTTAAGCCCCTAGGCTCCACACTTATCCTTTCTTTCCAACCTTCCAGCCCCCAATCCCTTACCCAAGTTTTGTGGAAGATTAGTCCCCCGTCACTCATTCATTGTGGTTGGTCCACACACAGAGATGTTTTGTATTAATACTGTGCATAATTACATGTACAAAAATCAGGCTTCTGGCCTTCAACACTTAGGCTCCCTGGCCTAATAACACAAAATCCCACTAGCTTATATAACTTGTCTCACCAGCCTTATAAACTTGAATTATAGTTCATAAACAATCTTTATACTTCATAGACATGATTTACAACAGGCCTCTACCTTGGGGACATTACAATTAATGAATATATGTTAAGGAATAACTTATGCAAAGTGTGTTGTAAGCAAGATAATCACATATCTATGTCACAGCTAAGGTTGTAGACACCTGAGTCTTGCAACCAACCCTACCTCTACCTCGGGTGAGACTGCATCTGCTTCGCAGGTGTTGCCGAAAGGGTCGGTAGCTAAGGTTTTTTTGGTGTTCTCTTGAGCGTTGAACCCTAGGTCTTCCAATGTGCCAACACAATCAAAGATTCCTCATGCTAAAAAATAAAATTCCTGCAGAATCGATGCCTGCGGAAAAATTGATTGTTGTATACTATACTAAAGCCCTACATCATAATATAGATATATGGGTTAAAAGGTATTAAAAGAACATGTTACTAGAAGCCTTTGAGGAGACAGTCCTTATTGAGAAGGACATTCTTAGTTTAAATGATAATTTAAATGTTGAGGATGAATCATTCTCCTCTTCTAAAAAGAAGATAGAAATCCTCACTAGACCCCCCAAAATAAAAGGGAACAAGAAAATCTAGACTTGGAAAGTTTACAGAAAGATTTTCAGAAGTTATCTAATCAAGTCATAGGCTTGAAAAGATCTTTTGAAGAAGCATATACAAGTAAAGGAATCTTTAGACCACCTTTCAGGAAACCTTTTCCTCCAAACATACCAAACCCAACCACAGAAGGTCTGAATTTTGAAGGATTACAGTATGCTTTACAAGCAATATTGGAGGCACATGATAACGTTGTTTATGTACCGCCTGAAAATCAAAACGACACGGGTGAAGAAGAAACACCTAATGAGGAGGACTCATCTGCTCCCGTCTTTGGACATTTGTCAAACATCATCTTCCAAGCGAATTTTGAAGTTGTCCATCCATATAATACTTGAAGTAATGTGCAAAACAAACCCTCACCCGAGACAAGTAGAAATACGGTATCCAAATAGCCAAAACAGGTTGAAACAACACAAAACCCTATTGCCCTAGATTTAGAATATGATTTGGTTGAAGATATTAAAAAACTAAGGGAAAATATATCAATTTTTGAACTACTTAAATTATCGCATATCCTATAGAAAATGCTCTGAAGTATAGCTGATAATAATTAAAAGAATGATCCTTTAAGCAAAAAATCAGTAGAAAATGACGTAAATAAAAAAGAATGTCGCAGGTAAAAAATCACCCAAAGATCAGAATAAAAAGGACATATCAGAGAAGACTATAGGAAATTTATGTACAATTATTTTAGGTACAGTAGTAAAAAATCAACAGATTTATGTTCCCTCACCGCAAAAAAATGTACCACCATTCTTGTAAAATTTTGAAATTTTCAACAGAAATGTGCATAATTGTATGGTCTATTATGGGGCCTCATCAAATGTAATGCCTCTATCTGTGTGTCAAAATATTAATGCTGAAGTCAAAACTTCTTATTTAAAAATCATTCAGCTAGACAGAACTAATGTCACAGTCATTGGTGAACTTAAGGATGTATTGATTAGGTTTTCATCTAACCCAAAAGTCCACCAAGTAATTGATATAGTTGTCGTTTATATCACAAAAGTTTATGGATTATTTTTTAGCAGAGATTGTTCAGAGAAATTGCATGGTTATTTTTCTATAGACTGGTCTCATCTGTGGTGACCGGAGAATGGTCATCCTAACAAGATCAGAATAAACAGAGAACGTTACCTGAAGTACATTGTCACGGATTTAAATGATTCCAATGAGACTTTTACTACTGCTATAAATACAATTGAGGCTCAAGGAATGAACACTTTATTTGGAAATCTCATGACTGAAATATCCACTATCACCAACCCAGAACAAAAATCTGAAATATAATCCCATACTCAAATAACAACTCTAAAAAATGATCTCAACATTGTTGATAACAATGAAATTTGGATTTTATACTTTGATGGATCTAAATCTTGGGAACGGTTCAGTGTTGGTTGTGTTCCAATCGACCCCAAAGGTAATAAGACATTCATTTCCTGTCGATTAGAATTTGAATGTACTAAAAACACAACAGAATATGAAGCACTCTTGCAAAGATGAAAGAAGGCACCAGATCTTAAGGTGCAAAACTTGGTAGTATTTGGTGACTCTGAAGTTGTAGTCAAGCAGGTAAAAAATGTTATTCATTGTTTATCACCTCATCTAAAAAAATACCAAACCGAGGTATGGGGCTTAATATGTAAATTTCTCACTTTTAACATTAGTTCCATTCCTAGATCTAGTAATTCGGAAGCTTATTTATAAGCTAATGTCACTTCGAAATTATTAATTGTTGAGGGTTTTTCCCCTAATGCATTTTCGGTTGAATTTTTATTCAGGCCAACGATTCTCGACAACATTACCAATTGACGAGTGTTTGATATTGATCAACAAATCATAATTTTTTTGCATATGGAGGACACTTTCCAATATGCATTAATCAATGAAAGCACCCAAAATGAAAACCTCTGATATTTTACGGCAATATATGACCCTCGTTTTGTGGAAATATCATCTGATCTGGAAAACGCTATCCCCAAATATGTTATTAGACTAGAGAAATTTTATGCTTTACATGACAAGTTGAGGGGAGTGGTGTT
>ML823547.1:135954-146736 GCA_009831015.1 Picea engelmannii
TGAGCCTCTAATAAAGAAAATTATCTTGTTCCCCCAATGGAACAAATTTTGCAACAAATTTTTGGTTATGAAAGGTTATCTTTATTAGATGGTTTCTCAGGGTACAACCAAGTCCTTATGTCTCGATCAGATCAGTTGAAAACCACTTTTTTCACCCCATGGGGAACCTATGCCTATAGAAAAATGTTTTTCGGATTGATTAATGTTGAAGCCACTTTCTAGAGGGAACTGGACATTGCTTTTTGTGGCATTATCAATCAGTCAGTTGTTGTCTACCTAGATGATGTCACTCTCTTTTCGAAGAACAAAAAGGATCACTTGTCACATCTTAGGGTTGTACTAGAACGTTGTTGTAAGTTTTGTATTTCACTGAATCCTAAGAAGTCACTTTTTGCAGTAGAGAAGGGAAGATTACTTGGATTTATAGTTTCAAAGGATGGAATGATAATATACCCCGAACGAACCCAATTTATTTCCAACCTTCCTCCACCTTCTTCTAACAAGGAGATGCAATCCTTTCTAGGTAAAATAAATTTCATCAGACGTTTTGTTCCAAGTTTTCCTGAGATGGCTAGACCTCTACAAAAACTGATCAAAAAGGATGTTCTTTACAAATGGGGACCACAAGAGAACCAATCTTTTAATTATATTAGAAAATATATAACCAAAGCTCCCTCCTTGATGAGTCATGATTTCTCCCAAGACTTCATGTTGTACACTTTTGCATGAGACGGATCTTATGTTTTTGGGCTTACACAGAAAAATGTTAAAAACAACGAGATACCCATTTCATTTATGAGCTACGCTTTTAAAGGAGAAGAATGAAATTATCTTGTAGTATATCAACAAGAATACGTTGTTTTTAAGGCAGTTAAACATTTCAGATCTTACATGTTGAAGTCCATCATAAAATTTGTTGTTCCTTACCCTACTGTAAGAAACATGTTAGTGCAGAAGGAACCAGGGAGAAAAGGGCAAATTCAATGACCTCCATTCAAGAGTAGGATTTAGAAATCACACCCGGAAAAATTATGAGAGGTCAATTCCTTTGCAAATTGGTGGTTGATTCAGTTGAAATATCATAAAATCAAACAACAACACCAGCTGAGAATATGCATAACGAAACACAAATCTGTTGTACACAAATTGTGCCTAATTCATGGTATAATGATATCAGATTTGATTTGTTGCACGAAACTACTCCTTGAAATCTTGATCCAAAAAATAGAAGAGCACTAAGGCTTAGATCTTCATCTTTTCAATTGATTAATGATATATTGTTTCGGAAGAATTTTGATGGTGTTTTTCTGCGTTGCCTAGGAAAAGAAGAATTTGAAAACGTGTTAGCTGAGCTACATTCCAGTAATGTCGGGGATCATTTTGGTGGAGATACGACTTCCCACAAAGTACTTAGGCCTGGTTACTATTGGCCCACCTTATTTAAATATGCTCACGCTTTGGCTCGCAAATGTATAATCTGTCAAAAGGTCGTAGGGCGGGTCAAGAAGGTTGCATTTCCCTTACAAACTGTTATAGTAGACACACCATTGCAGCAGTGGGGCCTAGATATAATAGGACCAATTAACCCATCTTCCTCACAGCAACACAAGTATATTCTTACAACAATGAATTATTTTACATGATGGTCTGAAGCTTTATCGCTAAGGGTAGTAAACACGAGTCAGGTAGTTTCGTTTTTAAACTCTCATATTATAACTCGTTTCGAGATACCTGAATCTTTAGTTTTCGACAATGATTCTTATTTCTCTTCCTTGGATATGATTGTCTTTGCTTTATAAAAATGGATTAAGCTAAAATACTCTGCCAGTTATTACCCCCAAGGAAATGGTTTGGCTGAGTCAACAAACAAAAATCTGATCAAAATAATAAAAAGAACAGTGTCGTAAAATCATAAAAATTGGCACAATGCATTATATAAGGCACTTTGGGCTGATAGGGTCACTCTGAAAGATTCCATCAATAATTCTCCTTTCTTCCTCATTTACAGAAGAGAAGTTATCCTTCCTTCACATGTATTTCTCCCTTCACTGCAATTATCTCAGAAAGTTCAGGAGGAAGAATGTCCCCCCTTTAGAGAATCGGATAGACGCTTTACTAAAATTGGAAGAAGTTAGGACAGAAGAAAAACAGAAATTAGACCAGCATCAGCAAATTGTTAAAAACTTGTTTGATACAAGTTCGTCCTCATAAATAAATTTTGATGTATGGGATTTGGTCCTCAAATGGGACAAAGCACACGAAGATAAAGGAGAACATACTAAGTTTCAAAACCTGTGGCTGGGGCCTTTTTTCATTTCAGAAAAATTGGGTTCTAGCTCTTTTCGTTTGCACAACTTAGAGGGACATATAGACACTTTTCCAGTGAATGGCTAGTCTCTCAAGAAATACTTCACCTGAGAAAAGTCAGACTTTCCCCCTGTAAATATCCCTAGATTTTATCTTTTCATTTTGTTTTATGATTGATTATTTTCTTTTTTGTTGTTTTTTATGTTTTCTTAAAAATTACTTCTAAATCGCAATCCATTATTGAGGGGAATTATGATATTTCACTAACAACAGCTGAAACAGTTCAAGCATCTAAACATTAAGTTTTTTAACTCAGATCAGTGATCTATAAGATAGTTATTCTAGAAGTCTCTGCCAAATCGTTGTTCCCAGTTTTTTGTTGAGATCTTAGGGAAGTATGATCATCTTTAAACTTCTTACGTCGTCCCAGTTCTAATGAGATCAACTCAAAGCACTTCCCCATCCTTGAGACGATTTCTTAATTGAAATCTAAATGTCCAAACCATGATGAAAACTATCAGTTCTTAAAGAACAAGAAACAATATTAATGATCAATCATATGATTGCCTGGCTGTTAAATATTCAGTATCACCCCACTCTCTCGTTATCATGAAACCTATAAATTTTATAAATGATTAAGGAGAGTTGGAAACACTTTAATGTGTGGGAATTGTGTGTAATAAACCCGTCGGGGTACTGAACAGGCCTGCTGGTAGCGGGTAAATGCGCACATGATACCAAGACAACTTCATCGGGGTACTAAATAGGCTTACTGGCAAGGAAGCAATGTCGGTTCAAGATCTTTCAGGTATGTTTTTAAATTGATCAGATATCAAAATATTTTTTATCATAGATGGACAACTTTTGGATGGGATTGAACTACTTGAGTGGGTTAAATGACATCCTTGTCGAAGCTATGAACACCTGTTGGAAGCAGTGGCCCTGTCAACGGTATTGAAATTACTTTTATAAGTATTGTTTCCTTTTGATCGAAACGAACCTTCATATTACAATCATGTTCCAAAACATTCTTCGTTAGTTTGCCTGTGTTAATTTTTTGAGTTAATTTCAAAATCCTTGGTTTGTTTCAAAGTTGTTTTTAACGACTTTCCAATCTATCTTTTCCATGATATAAATTTTTGATGATGCAGAGATAACTGCTTCTCCCAGCAAGTCGCCATTGTTGGCAACCAAATATTCATATAATTTCATCGATATTCAAAACGCAAAGTTTGACAAAAGAAATTTTATTAGCTGCCTCTTTGTGTCTGCGAAGATTTGATTATGATTTTGTTTGAAGAATTGCTTGATTGATGATTGTGTGTTTTGAGTTTTTGTCTTTTCAATAAATTTCTCGTTTACTCATTTTCAATTTCATGACTGTCAAGCATGAAATTTAAATAAGTTTGGTATAAACACATCGGATAATTTCTAAAATTTTCTCTCCTTATAAAACTAAATGAGCCTTTGAAGTACCTATGATCAAAAAACCTTTAAGAATGATGAACATATGGTTATGTGAATGTCTCAATAGCATTATGATGTGAGCTAGTCATGTTTGATTTATGTCATGCCTTAATCATTTTTCAAATAATGTTTTGATTGTTACTTTACACCTTTGCGATAGTTTTTGGTTCTAAAACTATGACATAAATCTATAATTTGAATGTTACCTTTGCCCGTCATATCACAGTATAATCACTGTATTACCTGGCTATTAGTCGTGCTCTGAAACTATTACATCCTTGTCCTGTTTACTTGAACTCGCATTCATTGCATTGTTTGATGGTGATTCGTAATATGGGGTTAGTTTCTTAGAAGACGAGGTGGTTTTTTAGTGTGTTTGTCCTTTGGTTCAGGGTTTAATAAAAATATGAACTGGTAGTCATGGTGGAATCCTCCCGAAATCATAGTTTTCGGGCCACCTTCGACAATGCAAAACTTATCTTTCATATCGGATTGTTTCAAACACAGAATCCTCCTTTCTACACCTGTTGGTATATCATAACCAAGTCTATGTCTCCTGTAGTTAGGTTAGAGTCTAATATCTCACAGGATATTCTCTCCCATGATGATGTTGTGGATGATCTCGCAGTTTTTCGATGGGTTAATTTTATACATTCATTTGAGGGTTTTAATATTGAAATTTCCCAAGCCTTCGGCAAGACCTTCGACAGTGCTAGAGATAAAATAGGTGACCTACAGTTGCAATTCAATGAGGAATCAATAGCAGAAGCCATGGGCCTGTCACGAGAAGGATACCACTGGTTCAAAAACCTAAAAATTGAAGGTATTCCTTGGCATCTGTTGATGATTTCCAGGAAGTCACACTACGATGTTAAAGGTACACCCATCCATCTATTCAAGACTTGATGGCATGGTTTGTTATTGATAATAAAACAACTCGTCATATGTGAGGGACAATATGGATTGGTATTTTTATTTCATGTGCACCTATTAATGGTATTATTAGGTTTGAAGTTAAACATGCCTTTTTATCTTCTTAAAATCCTACAGAAGATGTCCACATTCTATCAGATACAAAACCTCAACTCAGAATCCAGTCTTTTTTACCATGGTTTGATCCGGGACTTGGTTTTTCCCATTTGTCAAAGGTAGGAGATATCTGGAAAGGCTTCCTTGTTCGAAATGATTTTGTTTCACTTTCACCTGAACCAGACAGCATTTTACCCCTGTGTGTTGACGAGTCTACCGACCCTTTCATGTCGACTCGCTCTCTACAAAATCTTCATATCGAATTACAAGTTGCAAAAGACCCTTCGTTACCCATTGAAACCCTGGTTGATTCTCATCAATCAGTCAAGGACACCTACCAGAGGCACAAATTCATCCCTAAGAAGTCTTTAGAGGAATTTCTGAGTCAATTAAGGGGTAAGGTATATGTCACCCCTAATCCTAAACAAGATTTGGATGATGAAAAAAAAATCAAAATCAAGAGGCAGGGAAAACAAAAACGCAGAGGGTTCAAGATTTAGATTTCAAGAATAAAAGGAACGTCTGAATTATTTCCAGGATGACCAGGAATCAACGCTATTATCGTGATAGGCCTATCCCCACCGTTGATATTGAAGACCCGATCTCTGTTGACGATACTAGCTCTGATCCCACTAAAATAAATTCACCTCGATATGATTTTGTGTCTAACTTGCCTCCATTTTTAAAGGAGTAAGAGGGATTTTCAGGTATTCAGTATGACTTGAAAAAGGTGATGGAGCAGGATAAACTGTTAAACTCGGATCATAATCGTCTGCTGCCAAACCTAGAACAGGTATATTGTGAAGGTTGTTCTAGTTGGATCCATAGATATTACCAAGACGTCTTTTATCTACAAGCTCAACTAAATCAAGTTATGGCTCACAATTTAGCTTTGGAGAAGGAAAATGAGGATCTAAGAACTAGCATCCAATCGAATTTTCCCAGGGCCAACAAATGTTTCAGGAGGTCAGTGGATGTTATCATAAAAAATTCCACCAATTTCAACGTTGTTATCAATTCGAAATTGTCTCATGTTTCTTTTTCAAAGGTTTAATTGGTAAACATTCTTCTTGGAATGCACGTTTGGATTTTTTAAATGAGAACTGAATTTGTTTTTATTTTTGGTTTTATTTAGACTAGCTACAAAATCATAGATTTTGTAGCTTGTCTTTTAATTAATTTATTTGATTGTTTTTCTAATTTAGATTTTGTTTTTTTTTTCTTTGTAAAGGAGATCAATGTGAAAAGGTTGAAGGATCGAATTCATAGTTGGGAATACAACAAGTTTGTAATTTTCATTTTGACAAATAGTTTCAAGAATATTTGAATGATGTAACTATTTTGAATAGTTGTTGCAACAGACATATCTTTTTGGTTATTTTTGAGTAAATATTTTATTAAAATAGATCTATCTCTATCTTGTATGATATGAGAAATAGGCCATGAATTTGGTTTAAATAGTAGTGCTTGCCGAGGAACAAAGGAAATTATTTTTGGACCTGATGATGGACTTAATATTTTGAGAAATATATCGGATGCAGTTTACTTTTTTTCTGTAGTCCTTCTGTAGACTGTACAATGTGATTATTGGCTCTCATGTAGTTTTTGGGCATCAAAAACTTATCTGTACCGAATTAGCTTTAGATTGTTCTACATCTATGTTTTCATGTTGTGTTTACTTCTCACATGGTTCATCATCCATTGGTTCTTTTAATCTTTGTGACTAATCGTCTTTCCATACATTTTGAGTTTACATCAAATGTTTGGTTGTTGATAATACCATTTGTCGGTGATTGAAGTTGATTTCATCTACAGCTTTTGGACAATTTAAATTTACATGAGTGAAAATCTACTTGTATTTATGTTATCATAGATTTCTTTCGAAATACAGAGAATTTCCTTGAGTTGCTTCAAGAAGTATCATTCTTGATTCTTGGCATACATTTATACTTGACAACAGGTTAAGTGGAGCTTACTTTACACAGAAATATGAATATAGCTTAGCACCTATTTCTTTACAGCTGATTATCATAAGGTTAGTAAGTTTTCTTTTATTTGATTTGTTATGTTACGAATGAATAACGATCAAATCATCCAAACTTTAATGCTTTGTCCATTATTGTTACATCATTTTTTAAATCTTATTCGTTCATTCGTTGTTATTTTCTATTTATAGTGAAAGAACAATTTCCTTTATTCGGTTTTGATCGGAAAAGCCACAGTGTTGTCAATAGACTGTCGATGTTTCTGATCCGGATCAGGATCCATCTTCAGGACAATGAGCCTGGGTTGAGAAAAAAAAAAGGGGGAGAAGAGCTGGTATAAATACTGGAAGTGTGGGAAAGTTTTCAGTGTCGGCTAGGTTTAAAGTAGAATTATCTAATAAATTTAATTATTTGCTAAGTATTTCTAGTTTTTATTAAATTTTTGTTTATTTAAAGGTTATAATAGTTTATTATTAATTTAGGGTTTTTTATTTTATCAGCAATCTCACTCATCAATTTCCTTTATATTTTCATATATTTA
Source organism: Picea engelmannii (assembly GCA_009831015.1). NCBI lineage: Eukaryota > Viridiplantae > Streptophyta > Pinopsida > Pinales > Pinaceae > Picea > Picea engelmannii. The sequence goes on from ML823547.1 coordinate 143,284, forward strand.
AACTTGATTCATTAGTTTAAATCATCATTTTCACAAGGCTTTATTTAAACCTTGTATCTGTATATATCTATTGTGTGTAATACTACTATTAGCTAAGTAATCAATATTAGTGTGATAACTAATAGGATTATAAATTTAGTTAGTTTTACCTATTTTTTATTGTAGAGTTTTAGTTGGCTAACGGAGCCATAAAACCCGTCAAGGTAGATTATTCCAAATGGCTTGGGGTAAATAAACAACCTCGGACCAGGTCTTCCCTTCTCGTTGACGGTGTGTGTAAACGCCCGCCAACATGTTGCTGCAGCACTGAGTGGCCTTACTTATGGGTAGATTTCAGGAGATGTTGGATGTCAGTACATTACCAGACCATGTCTTGAGTAGGGGATGTTTCACCTCTTACAGGGTGGTTTGGGATCCTGGTACCATTTTTAGTTTCAGTCGGGATCAGTTGATGAAGCACCAGTTCATGATGGCATTGCTTGAGGACAAGAAATATTTGGGAAGGGAGGATTTTTCATGTCCCCATTTTTGGGTTTCCCCGTCTTGTAGTAGAAAGGACCTTTGCGGCTTGTCAATGAAGAAAAAGGGAGTCAAAGGGGGTCATTTAATGTCATTTATTTATGGGAGGTTATGTATTTAAAGTGACATTAAATAATTAACCACTTAAGTATTAAAAATGTTTTTTGATATTTAATTAATAATTGAAGGAGAAATAAGGATTATATTCGATTTAGTAAAAAAGGGGAAAATTCTAGAAGAGTTGATTTAGTCCAAAAGGAGAAATTCTATAAGGCATGGAAGAAAGATCTAGAAGGGGTTGGAAAAGTATAAAATAATTGTAACCCCTCACTTCTCATTATGATTATGATTTGATATCTTATTGGAGTGCTCTTGTAGCCAACGTTTCGTTGGGGTTTTGGGAAAAACCATTCCACTATTGGTTTGGTTTCGGTGGTGTAATATCCACCCTAGCTAGACAAGGAGGGGGATCCATCCAGGATCTTCATTGGAGCTTCATCTTGGGTTTGTTTTCATTTTTGGGTTGTAGTGAGCTTCTTGGAGAGATTTTGGCACTTGGAGGGTTGGATCTCATATGTTGAGGGAAGGCTACAACATGATTCCAGGTTTTTGGCTTGTATTGTGTGTTTTCCTTTGATGTATTGCAGCTGCCATAGAAACCTTGGATCATTGTATTCAGATCTTCTTTCATAATAAAATACCACCTATCGTCTCTTCTATTTCTGGTGTATTTTAATTACATGCAATATATTTGGAAAAAAATTCTATTAGTAGAATGCATCCAAATTGTTTGTGAAAATTTGTCAACCAGATTAGAGCATCAAGAAAATTTATTGCACAGAAGGAAAAATATCCCATCCCATTCTATTGGGGATATTACAGGCCAATGCTTACAATTTCTTCTTCCTCGGGCTCAAGAGATATTGTCATTTCAACATATGCGTAGTCGATAGTTCCTAGGCCTCCTTTACTTTGTCATTCTTCTTCCATTGAAGTTGAGGGAGAAGGACTCCCAAAGGTTTTTTTTCATATCCTCGTCGATTTTAGAAATTTATGTCCAACAATCCATTGGTTGTAATGGCTTCTAATATAATTATTTGTGGTTTCATTTTTATTTCCACAATGTGGATAGTATATTGGAAAAGATTGGTCACAATATTCTCTCATTCTTTCACCAAACAAAAAACAAAAAATATATCTATAAGCCAATGCGGAATCAAAAACCCACTTTGATATCAATTGATACATAATGGAACATCATGGTAGTTGAACAATAATAAAAGTTATTATTTCATCTTTTATATAGAATGGGATTCTTTATATAGGCATACAGAATAGAGACATCATATTTAATTGTATTTCCCTTTTTTATTTTAACATATATATTATAGTTAACTAATTAATCAATGATTAAGTTATACCATTAATATCTTACTAATTATTTCTATTTTTCCAATAAAAAAAATTGAAATACCAAATACACGAACATAATTAATGGAAGCCCATAAAAATACACATCATTCTTAACAATTAACTAAAACCTATTAGACATAGAACCCTGGATAGGAATGTAGTTATAAAAAACAAAAATATAGCCACCTAAACACCAACTAAACACAACATGGATTTCAATTATAAACATAGCATGAATTTCAATTATACCGTAGATAAGAATGTAATTATAAAAAACAAAAAAGTAGCCACCTAAACACAACATGAATTTCAATTATACCCTAAATAGAAATATAATTATAAATAGAAATATAATTATAATTATAAATAAAAATGTAATTATAAAAAACAAAAATGTAGCCACTTAAATACAACATGGATTTCAATTATAAACATAACATGGATTTCAATTATAAATTATTTAAACATTCAATTATCAACATAACTTAAGTTATGTTGGCTCAATGATATAACAAAATGAAAGTTAAAAATATTTTATGAAAAAAGTAAAAGTTTAAACATTTACATGCACCAAGTGGCGTAGAAACTAAACAATTTACAACAAAAACCATAACTCGTTAACATCAATTAAATGATTATACCTTTTAAACCTTGGTAGCTTTCTCCCTTCATTGATTTTAGACTTGTTGGGCTTCTTCACGGTGCTCCACATACACCACTACTATCATTTTTTTTCATAGACTTGTACCACTTGGATTGCTTGGTATGGCGGTGAGCAACACTCATGCCTTATATGTGGGGTTTGGTTTTATATTGTTGGATCAAAGGTTATTTAGATTTTACAATGTAAGATCTACCATGTAGGGCATTAAATTCCTTTTAGTGGAGTGCTTATTAATCATCATCATTACATATCACCACACACTTTTGATAGTGATATGCATTTTTGGAATTTTTTTCTCATTCTATAATGGACGTGTTTAGAATGCAAGATGTCTTCTAACCATGACATAATAAAATAAAAATCACTAGAATTGTTAATGAGAATATAAATAGAATTGTTAATGAGAATATAAATTGAAAGTAAATAACCAAATATTATCACCCTCTAAGAATTCATCTTCTTACCATCACCAACAATAAGGCCGACACGACATTGTTTTCTTGCATAGTAAGGTGTGTAGCATTGGCGTCAGAAAAATAGGTATGACAAACAACTAATAAGTTGGCATGACATGAAAAAATTAATAACATCAACACTCTATTATGATGGAAAACAAAACCAAAAAAAAATCAAGTTAATCAACAATGACATTTTGCATGGAACACCTTATCCATTTAAAAAAAAATTGTTGTTTCAAACCCTAGATGAATGTTTAACTCTCATCAAAATGTTATTGTTGCACCTTGACACATTTTTGCAGACGTTGTCATATGTGTATTTTGGTGGGTTTAAAGCACAATTTTATACCCATTGTAATCTAATAACGTTTGGTGGATTAGGGTAGATTGATGTTACCT
>ML823547.1:147362-169253 GCA_009831015.1 Picea engelmannii
CACGTTTGACAAGTGGAAATAAAACAACGCCAACTTCGCAAACACGCTCTGCGTCCCTGCACGGCATTAATAATAAGAAATGGGAAACACGAATTGTTTGGAAATGGATACCGCTGCATTAATTTCGTCTCACGTACGTTTAACACGTTCACCGCAGAGAACAAGTGTCTGCATTAACGCAGTTATTTTGAAATGGGGCTGCCTGCATCCCTCCTCGAGCTGAGTGGCTTTGAAATGAGGGTGCCTGCATCCTTCCTCGTGCTGAGTAGCTGCGTGAACGGCTGACCACTCGCCACGAAACTCCATGCATATTGTTTAATGCATGAATAAGCAGCTCCCTACTGCAGCAAGCGCGTGTGCTTGCCTGGGTTGACTGTCTGATAACCAACAGAATCTCATTTGTTTTGTATTAGACGTCATGTCGCCAGCATGTCTCCCGGCTCGTCCATACATAAACGTTATGCAATTAATCAGTAATTATATATCTGTAACACAACAGAGGCTGCGCTTAGCTCGCCTGTTCTTTCCTTATGTACATCACACACGAGCGCTGCCTCCTCCAATAGTAGCAGGGGTGATTTCTTTATATCAATGACAGTTCAGCAGACCTGCAATTGTTGTTTGTTCCAACTTCCAACCAAATTTATTATCACAGCATCTGTTTTGGTCTCCGCTCGCCTTCTCCTTATCATCATGTAATGTATATTATATAAAGAGAGCGAGAGAGATAGCCGGGACTCATTGCTCATAGAGATCGATACTGACCAACTAAGCCAGCTGAAAGTAGTATGTAAAGATGGGAATTTGCATGTCATCAGGAGAGCTCTCTTCTGCATCAGGAGGAAGAGCTCCTGCAGCCATTCTAATATTGAAGGACGGGAACTATAACAAATTTTATCATCCTGTTAAGGCCGAACAGATCTTGCGAGAAAGCCCCGGCCATTTTGTTTGTAACTCCGATGACCTTTTTATTGGCCAAAATATCACGGAGCTTCCTCCCTGCAAGGAATTACAGCTTGGCCAAATCTACTTTCTACTTCCGCGGAGGAAGCTACAGTTTGTGGTTTCGGAGTCAGATATGGCTTGTTTGCTTTACAAGGCTAATTCTGCACTGAAACAGAGCTGTACCAAATATCAGGTGGGAGTTTATATCCAGCCCAGCGTCTATACACACCCACAAAGTAAGAGATCAGATGAAGAAGAATTGAAAATGAGATCAGATCAGCTGTATTCATCATCTCTCTGTGGAAATACCTCAAAGTCTGCGCGGTCACAGTTTGGGTCTCCCAGAAAACACTGGACAGCGAAGCTCGATACGATCGTAGAAGTTGCCTGATTCGTCTCATATTCAATTTTCCAGCTTCTTTCTTCCTTGCTTCAAACTCTTCTGTTATATAAACGACTATACTGGCATTCTCTGTGTACAAATTCAAATTCCGTTCCTATGTTATATCATAGCAGCGAATTAGAAGAGTTCTGCTTCCAACATTTCAGTGATCTGATCTCCATTGTACTTCATACACATTATATTAAAATTTAAAACAAGTGAGCCTGCTGGCTTCTTTTTCTTTTTTTCCGTAGAAATTGTGTGGTTGTCTCGACAGATTTTAAAATCTTCAAATCAAAAAACCCGAGAACTTCACTTTTCATTTTTTTTTAACTTCATTTTTACCCTGTTTTTGTTTTTTTATTAAGACAAGTGGATATGTTCCCGGATGGGCTTGGCTCAACTGAAACTGTCAAAACCCCTTGAAACTCTCCCGAGTTTTAGCACGATCCGTCAAAGTCATAAAATTTTGACTTTCTTTGTTCTATTGATTTTACTTTCGACATTTAACAGTTTATTGTTGGATCATTTCGGTTCATGACCCAGTAATTTTAAACGTTTGAAAGATGATTGACAATCATTTTAAAATTTGGATAAATGTATTCTAAGTAGAAAAGCTAATGTTATAGTAAATGGAGGAGTTTTTTTGGGTTTTAAGAAATTTTAAACATAAATAATGTTTTATTTACAAAATCTTATAAGTAAATAGAGTTTTATTATAATTCTAAAATTTATATACAATGGAATAAACTTTTAAAGAAATTTAAGTAAATTATTGTTTTACAATTTTGATTTCTAAACATCAATCACAATCGTCATCATTATTTTCAATTTTGGTTAAGGTTAATCATAATCATTATCACTTTTATAAATTTTATACTATGGTTAAAAGTGGTAAAAGTGTTCATCAATTGGTATTAAAACAGCACGTCCTTCAAGAAAACAGCCTAACCACTTGAAGGAAGATCATGGAATAAGCTGAGAAAAGAGCACCAGAATGGTCAGAGCTACCAGATATGGAGAAAGAGCTACCAGATATGGAGAAACATGATGAAAGCATTTCTAGGAGCACATGGATATGACGTTTGGTGCTCAGTTGTTACAAGATACACTGGTCTAAAGAAACCTAAGACTGTAGCCAAAAAGGAATTCAAAATGAACGACAACATAGCAATAGATTTCATCTGGAAAGGATTACCTAATCCGGTAAAAGAGAAAGTGGGGAAATTTTCATTAGCCAAAGAAATTTGGGATAAGTTACATAATCTCTATTTTGAAGAATCTCCCATCACTAAGCCAAAGAATTCTAAAGAAAATGCAGGAATAAAACAAGAAGAAAGATGCTCATCATCTCAAACAGATTCAGAAGAAGAAGATTGTGAAGAAGGCATAGTAGATCTTGAAGCAGAATTAATATGTGCTTTAGATGAATTGACAAAAGAAAGGAAGAAGAAGTTGCTTGATGAACAATTAGTCAAGAAAAATAAGGATTCTCAAGAAAGTTCCAAAGAAGCTCAGTAGGTAATCATGAATCTAAAATCTCAACTGAAAGAAACCAAAGTGATCGAAGAAGATCTCAAGGATCAATTGAAAGAGAAACAATGTTTGGAAGCCCAATTAACATCACAAAGAAAGAAAGCAGAGAAGAGAGAAGGAATCTTGACAAGTCAAGTTAAGGAAATATCAGAGGACTTAAACAAAATTGAAGCATAATTTAGTCAAGAAGAAAGAAGACTTCAAAAGGAAATCATCACTTTGAAGACCCAACTCGAAGAAGCAAAGAATGGAAGAAGTCATGAAGATCTAGATGATGAAGAAAGAAAAAAAATGTGAGAAGCTTGAAGAAGAAGTTGTCACATTAAGAGTTAAAGTTGTCAAGTTCAGTAAGAACGTTGAAGAGAAAGAAAGCTCCATGTCATCAACGAAGAAGGTTGAAGAGAAAGGCCACATGTTACTAGAGAGGAAGAATAAAGAGAAGGCTAAGAATTATGCGGAAGTCATCAAAAGCTCTATCAAGAAGGAAAAATGCAAGACCTCCAAAGAGAATATTCCAGAAATGAATAAGTCTCAAGAAGAAGACTACAAAAGAGACAAATTTCAAATAATGATCCATATGGATATTGGTGGCCACCCACCTATTCCAGCTGGCTCCTCATGTCCGTTTTTGTTCAACACGTCCTTTTGTATTGCTTTATAATTGTGATTTCTACACTTTTGGGGCTGTCTGAAGCCCCACACATTCTCCAGGTGGATACGAGTGGCCTCTCACCTAATCCAACTCGCTTATTTTGTATGTTTTCATGTTAGCACATATTGTTGTACTTTCAAGGTTGTTTTGGGGCCCTAAACGTTGTTTTTTTGGCTCGCCACAGTCATACTATGGATGTAGTCAGGGTCTGATAGAATGTGTAGTTATCTAAAAGACCTTTCCAACAGGCTATCGCGCGCCTAAAACGGAGGTCGTATGAAAAATTTACGACCCTAGAAAGTTGAGGTACCAAATTACACCAACTTACCCATAGGGCCCACATGACTTTTGGTGTTTCACCTTTTAGGGTTAGGTTTTTGGATGTCTAGGGTTTTGGAATTCATGAGTAATATGAAAAGGGCCTCTGGAGCCTCATTGTAATCCATTTTGCTCAGACAGATGCACGTAGCAACCACATCTCTTCTCAGAGATAGCTACCACCATTCAAGCAAGTTTTAGTTCTACAGTTTTACAGTTTCAGCCTATTTCATTATTTAATAGAAGATATTGTTCACTGGATATTTTTTTCATTCTTCCTATCTCTGTGTTTATTATGTTCATTATGTTAATCGGTTCGTTCCACTCCTAAATTCGGATCAGTGGTATCAGAGCGGTCTGCTCTTCATTTATTTTTCTTTGTGCATGTCCTCGACAAGGTCTAGGTACAAGAAGTTGGGACTCGAACCAATCAATCCATTACTAGATCGGTCGCGCCAAGCCAAACAACAACCCATGGGAGATGAAAAGAAAGATGATGGAGCAGGAGATCCTATTAAAATGTTGCTTGAGAAAGCCCTCGTGTAACAAAGGAACAAAATGATGGACAACTCTGCGTAGATCCTTCGATGGTTTCCCAAGGGAGAAGCATCTTCATCAAGCGGTCATGCAACCCCCTTCAAGGTACAAGTAAATTTTGATATTCCATTATTTGAAGGACTGATAGATGCGGATGTTGTAGATAAATGGTTGAATCTGCTCGAAGGATATTTTTCGGTCCACAATTTTTCCGATAAGGAAAATATCACTTTTGCACTCCTCAAGATCGTTCCCCATGTTAAAGACTGGTGGGATACTACTCTAAGAAAAAGGTCGTGGAGGAATCTGCAATTTTTGTGGTGGCTCCTACATGGGATTCCTTCTAGGACACCATTAAAGAACAGTACTACCCTGTTGGAAGCTACGAGGACCAATACACCAGATGGGCCACCCTACGTCAAGAAAGGGACCAGACAGTACCAAACTTCACCAATATTTTCCATACCCTATGCACCAAATTGGGTATCAAAAATTCTGAGCATCATATGGTGCTCAAATACCGCGGTTGTTTGCATAGATACATTCAAACATAAATGGAGTTCTTGGACATCGCCTCATTAGGCACAACTTATAGATACACTGTCAAGATTGAGCAGAAATTTAAGCAGAAACGACGAGAGTTTGGATCTACAAACCCCTCACAATCGAAGCAGGGAAAATACAACCCCAACCCACACAACAAGGGACCAAGTTGAGATGGCCTCTCTCAGGACAATCCATCCAAGCCGCAACACAAGAAGGACAACGAGAAGACGAAGAAGGACACGAGAAAATGGTGTGCGTAACATAAAATTCCTTGGCATGACACTGAAGAATGTCGCTCCAAGAAGTCCCTCGTGGTCGACCTGAAGGCTTCCGAGTCAGAGGTTGATTCTGATTCCGAGTCAAATCCTGAAGGAGGGAAGCGAATTATCGAAGTTGAACCCAATTCCACGATCGCTACCACAAAAGTTCGTCCAAGCGAACCAGAAGAACTAGAGGAAGGGGAATGTTTCTTTCACTCACAGATGTGGATCAAGGGGGCTCCGATTCATTTCATTGTCAATAGTGGTAGTCAGAAGAACCTAATTTCAACAGAGGTCGTTAAGCGGCTGGACCTGCCAACTACGCCGCACCCACAACCCTACACCATCTTTTGGCTTCATCAAGGAAGAGATATATGTGTCATCCAACAATGTTGTTTGTCCTACGGCATCAAGCCTTTCAAAGATGAGGTACTATGTGATATTGCTCCCCTTGAAGTTTGTGATGTTCATTTAGGAAAACCATATTTGTGGAAGCGTCATGTTGTGTATGAGTCTAAACCCCGTAGTGTTATTATTACTTTGGGTAGACAATTGTACATGATCCTAGAGGTGGCACCGCCTACTTCTATTTCTTTAATCTATGCTAAGCAATGTAGTAAGGTCATTTCACAGACTGGGAAGTTCGTCTTCTTTTTTATCTGTGCTCATAGTAAGTTGAAGGTCGTTGCCACATCCATGGCCTCTACACAACACCTCTATTTGCAGTAGAAGAAGGTGGACAGGATCGTGGAAGAATACAGAGACATCTTCACCTCACCTACAGGGGTACCAACACACTGTCAAGTCAAGCATCCAATTGATCTTACCCCCAGCGCACCTCTACCTAATGGGCCAGTCTATTGGCGCTCACTGATGGAGAATGACGAAATCAGGTGTCAGATCCAAGAGCTTCTTCAAAAGGGGCACATTAGACCTAGCTCCTCCCCTTGCAGAAGACCGATTGTACCGGTGCAGAAGAAGGACGCGACTTGGCAACTCTGCATTGATTATAGAGCCTTAAACAAAATCAGATTCAGGAACCGCTACCCCATTCCCAGGATTGATGACCTTCTTGACCAACTCAAGGGGGGAAATTTCTTCAATAAGATTGACCTGAAGTCTGGCTACCACCAGGTTCCCATCGAACCAACTGATGTCTGAAAGACAACCTTCAAGTCTAAAGAAGGTCTCTATGAATGGCTAATCATGCCCTTTGGCTTAACAAATGCACCAGCCACTTTCATGTGGTTGATGGAGGATGTATTAAGACCCTTCACCAACTCCTTTGTGGTAGTATATTTGGATGACATCCTCATCTTCAGTAGAATGTGGGAGGAGCACATGCGACATATTCAGTAGGTTTTGAGCACTCTGCGGCAACACAAGCTTTATTCCAACTTGGAAAAATTCACTTTTGGCATGAACAGGGTCCAATAATTGGGCTACATTGTTAATGAGAATGGAGTACATGTTGATCCAGCTAAGATCCAAGTCATCTGTGACTGGCCAGCCCCGACCACACTGACCGATATTTGGAGCTTCGTGGGACTCACCAATTTCTACCGACAATTCGTGTTGGGATCCTTTCATATTGCATGGCCCCTCAACCAGGTGACCAAGGGAGGTGGTAGCGCCAAGTTAATGTGGGGGAAGGAGAAGCAACGAGCATTCGATGATCTGAAACATCGCTTGTGCTCAGCTCCAATACTCTCCTTGCCCAATATGCAACAACCATTTGATATTGAGACTGATGCATCCGACTATGTTGTGGGCACAGTTCTCACTCAGCACGGGCATCCTGTGGCATACCATAGTGAGACACTCTCTGATACTGTCCGGAATTACCCCACCTATGACAAGGAAATGTATTCCATTGTACAAGCCTATCGTCAATGGAAACATTACATTATGGGGAAAGAGATGATCATACACACTAATCACAAGCCTATGCAGTTCATACAAACACAGGGAAAATTGCAGAACGACCGCCATCAGAAGTGGTCCACCTTCCTGCAACAATTCCATCTCAACATAAGTTATAAGATGGGTATCTCCAATCGTGTCGCTAACTACCCCAGTCGGCCTTGTGTGGCTACACTCACCACTGTGCTCCAGTCATGTAGACATGAAGCATCGGAGTGGCCCCAACTGTATCAACAAGATCTGGACTTCGCCACCACATATCAGCTCTTTGGTATAGGCACCACTGTCACTAGTTTTCACATTTAGGATAGACTCTTATGCCACCTAGGCCATCTCTGTGTTCCTACGAGAGAGCATGCAAAGATGATTTGGGAAGCCCACTAAAGTCGAGTGGCAGGACAATTTAGCATAGAGAAAATTGTGTTCATTCTTTAGAAACATTTTTATTGGCCAAAAATTCAACAGGACATCAACAAGTATATTATATCTTGCACTACCTATGCCATTGCCAAGCCAACCATCAAGAAGCAAGGATTATAAACCCCTCTTCCTATTCCCGAGAAGCTATTGGAATCCATCTCAATGGATTACATGTATGGTTTGTCGTCCACCAAGCATGGAAATGACTGCGTGTTTGTGGTCGTTGATCGGTTTTCGAAGATGGTCATTCTCACAACCTATAAGAAGAATGCCACAAAGGAAGATATTTCCAAGCTCTTCTTTGAACGAGTTTGGGTCCACTTTGGGATACCACAGACCATCATCTCCAACCGAGACAACAGGTTCCTCAACACCTTTTGGTCGAGTCTTTGGTCTCTATTGGACACCAAGCTCACAAAATCCACTACTTTCCACCCCCAAACCGATGGCCAAACTGAGGTCGTCAATCAGATGATTGTGCACATCCTGTGCATGTACAATTCTAAGCATCCCCATACATGGGATGAGAGTTTCCCATATGTCCAACACAACTACAACAAGGCTCTCCATCGTTCTAGTGGCCATAGCCCATTCTAGGAGGGTCTGGGATTCCAACCCTTAGGACCCATTGATGTTGCAATTCCTCTTACCACCGCACATATAGACTCTTCCCTTGATCATTCTGTGATCGACAAAGCCACCAGATTCATTGAGCGGATTCAGCACATTCGCCAACAGGTCCAGGAGATTTTGCAGAAATCCAATGCTAAGTATGAGCAACGCCATGATCAACACAGGGTACCACACTAGTTTCAGGTTGGCGACAAAGTCTGGTTACATTTGCAAAAGGAGGGTCTCATCAAGCCCCATCGGAAGCTTCACCCACTTCGTTATGGGCCTTACACTATCACCAAGGTTGTGGATAGAAATTCTTTTGAGCTCAACACTCCACCCTTCCTTGGTCTGCATCCAATATTCAATGTGGACCTCCTTCAGCCATATTTTCCACCATCATTGGACACCTTTGAGATCGTTGAATAGATGACATGAACATAACTCAACACTAATTGCATGGAACAAGCATCCACCGATCAGATTGTGGATACACAAGTCAAGGGCACTCGCCAGCAACGAATCCAACTTTAGCGGGTTGTCAAGGCAGGGCAACTCCTACACCAAGGAAAGTGGCTCACTCGAGGCCAAATCCAATATAATTTTCCTCACCTGATGGGGAAATTCAATGCAAAGGAGACCATTGCTTCCTAAGGGGGGAGGATTAATCTAGGTGGATATTCGTGGCCACCCACCTATTCCAACTGGCTCCTCGTGTCCATTTTTGTTCAGCACATACTTATGTACTGCTTTATAATTGTGAGTTCTACACTTCTGGGTTTATCTAAAGCCCCACACATTCTCCAGGTGGATACGGGTGGCCTCTCACCTAATCCAACCGGCTTTTTTGTATGTTTTCATGTCAGCACATCTTGTTGTACTTTCAAGGTTGTTTTGGGGCCCTAAATGTTATTTTTTTTTGGATTTCCACAATAAAATTGTAATCTTAGTTATTGTCTAATGACGAAATGTGTAGTTCTCTAAAATACCTTTCTAATGGGCTATCACACACCTAAAACGGAGGTTGTATGCAAAAGTTACGACCCTAGGAAGTTGAGGTACCAAATTACACCAACTTACCCATAGGGCCCACATGACTTTTGGTGTTTCACCTTCTAGGGTTAGGTTTTTGGATGTCTATGGTTTTGGCATTCATGAGTAATATGAAAAGGGAATTTGGAGCCTCATTGTAATCCATTCTTCTTAGACAAATTCACGTAGCAGCCACATCTCTTCTCAGAGATAGATACCACCATTCGAGCAAGTTTTAGTTCTGCAGTTTTACAGTTTCATCCTATTTCATTATTTAATAGAAGATATTGTTCAATGGATATTTGTGTTATTATTCCTATCTCTATGTTTATTATATTCAGTTTGTTAATCAGTTTGCTCTGCTCCTAAATCCGGATCAAATAAGACCTTCCACTCCTAGGTATCAAAGAAGCTTCAATCATAATGGAGGAAACAACATAATAGAAGATCGTGATCATCTAGGGCATGAGTTCAGAAGGACTACATCACAAATAAGATCATTCACTCCTAGGTATGAAAGTTTCTTTTATGGTCATTGTTTTATTTGCACTAACTTTGGACATAAGGCTGTAAATTTTAGAGCATATGGAAGAAATTCTTAGACAAGAAATACATATGTGGCTCCCCACAACATTGAATGTTACAAATGCCACAATTATGGTCACATAGCTCAATTGCATAAGCATGATAAAGCCCTCCATTAAATAAAAATTCGATGTCAGATACACGAAGGTTTGGAGAAGAAAATAAAGACAAGAAGATCACGTAATTGAAGAACAAGTTCAAGAGATCGCGGGATTTGCAGTAGTGCAAGAAAGAGAAGAACATATGAATAAAAAAAATGCCCAAGAGATTGTGCTCTCATGAATTGTAGTGAAAGATCATAATGAATCCATGAGAAAAAAGAAATAAGCTAGAGTTCAGAAAGATGATGAGTCTACAGACGAAGAGGAAGATTACTCCACATCAAAGCGAGTATTTTTCTGAGCCATTCGACTTGGAGACTCCCAGTACATATGAATATTGAATAGGGGGATTCTAAGCAGTAACTCTATATATCAGAGAACTATCATACAATTAGTTTGAAGTGTTTGCATAGACAGATTCAGATCAGTCAGAGAGAATAAGTACATAATGAAAAATTGATCGGTTGAGAAGCAGTATTACCATGCATATATCAGAGGAATATCATTGACACACTTTCCAAGAAGGGATATATTCATTACAGGTTCAAGGATGTATTGCATATCAATGGACATATTTTCTTCAGTCTAAGAAACATGAATATGTGATTATTAGTTACAAAAAAGAAGCCTTCATAACAATACAATGACAGATGGGTCAACATTGTGGACAATTGGGTACCAGAGTTATGGACATCTTATGACATATGGACAAAGATGGATTCATGAGATAGTTGATAGGTGACAGTGGATAAAAGCATAGTAACAATTCGAATCGGTGGAATCAATTGGTCACAAAAAGACAAGCAGTAGAAGGTATAGCAGAATAGGGAAATACAAATCGTCAGTAGAAGCTACATCATCAGAGGAAGATATTGTTGAATAGTATGGGAATTAATGATAAATCTTGAAGACTTAAAGTATATTTGAATGATTTTTATATATGTCAGTCAATTACACAAGGAAACACCAATGGACAAGAAGCTCTGGAAGAGAGGAAAGGAAGCAAATACATGAAGCCCTACATTGATCTACTTGACATTTTGCAGAGAAATCAAGGGAAGATAAATCATCAGAGAAAGAGATCCAGAAAGGAATATTAATATCATGTAGACATGGGGAGTTACTCTTCTTCCCATAATGTCATTAGAGAGAAAATAACAAAGGCATGAATACAGAGAGAAATAATAGAGGTATGGAGACATAGAGAAATATAAAAGAATGAAGATAGGGGGAGAAACCCCAAAGCGAGATACCCTTTTCCATTGATGTCAAAGGGGGAGAGATAAGAGAAATGGCATGGAGAGTGCATGGAGACAGGGGGAGTGATGGTCACAGGGGGAGCATGCATATAAGCATGAGTGTTTCCATCATTGCATGCCATTAGTGTTGCCATCAATCCCAAAGGGGGGTATTGTTGGACAATTGGTTTGGATAGTTGGTTGTCATTGATATCAAACCTTGAAGAAGTCTGGAAGACCCAGAGATGTGATCGATTCAACCCTTGGAGAAGTTTGGAAGCCATAGATATGTGGACGAGATCGTTGGACAATTGGTTGATTGTTGGATAGTTGGTTCTCATTTGTATGGTCGATATTGTCGATAAGTTGATTGATGTCATCCCTAGAATAATTTTGAGAGACGAATTGATGAAATCTACAAGAAGCTTCGAAGGTATGGTTGTAGAACTCGGAGTTGTTTGAGTAATTTGAATGTGAAGGACAACATAAATGCATGTAACATACTCATGGATGGATAGTTCTCGTCATGCTATTTCCAACAGTAGGCGGTACACCACGTGGTTCCTCAAGGTTGAGAAGTTATGGCCTCATAAAGTTAAAAGCCCTGAAGAATGGTTAAGAAGCCCTAAACAATTACAAAGTCATTAATTAAGGGAAAAGTGGTGGTAACAAGAAAGTATAGGTTGACCCGAAAATTAAGAAAATGATAAAATAGTTATGACCCTAAAGTTAGGAAAAAGGGTAAAATAGTTATGACCCTAAAATTATGAAAAAAGGTAAAATAATTATGAACCTAAAATTTGGAAAAAGGGTAAAACAATTATTACCCTAAAATTAGGAAAATGGGTAAAACAATTAAAGGGTAAAAGAGTTGTAACAAGAAATTAATAAGGGAAAAGTGGTTACAACAATAAATTAATTAAGGGTAAAGTGGTTGAAAAGTAGTTACATGGAAGAGCATAAATCCACATTAAGAGTCTTTCAATCTTACACAAGTTCATCGAATATATATCTAGTGAACACTTGATCTATTGGTGAATCTGAGGTAGCGAGGTTAAGGTAAAGTAAATGGGATGCTTGTTCGAGGTTGGTCTGAGATATGATGCAGTAAGGTTGCTACAGGATTAAAGGTATGTTTATATGCATGTTTTGAAGTTTATATCTTGGTGATGGTATGGTACATGTTGAGGTATATTTTAGTGATATTATGGTGCATGGTTTATGGGATATCTTTTGGTAATTAGTTGAGGCATATCATGAGTGATATGGAACATGTTTGAGGTACATGGTATATGGTTGATTGGCATGTTGTTTGAGGTATATGGTTGATGAAATGGTGCATGGTTAGAGGCATTTGTTGGTGATCTTGGTACATGCTTTGGTAATTTATTGAGACACTTCATGGTACATGGTGTATGGGATGATTGAGACATATCATGAGTGATATGGTATATGGTTTAGGCACATCTCGTGGTACATGATTTATGGTACATGGTTGATGGTATGGTACAGGTTTTGATGCATGGTATGGTACATGGTTGATACATGGTATGGTACAGGTTTGGCATATTTCATGGTACAGGTTCGGTACATGGTTGAGATACATATATTGTGATGATATGTTTGTGATATTGGTACATCCTTGGTAGAGGAATGTTTTGGTGGTGTTTGAACATTTGGTTGAGAGGTGTTCTTGGTGATCGAGGATCTAGTTTTATATTAGTGATAGTGACAGGTTGGATACATTGACAAATGATAGGTTACAAGTTGATGTGATAGTGACAATAGTAGTGATTGTGATCATAGTGATAGTTTGGTATACACTTATATTTTAGGGTGGCGGGACGAGGCAAGGAAAGGCGGTTGTATTCTCATTCCGATTGGTGTTGGAGAACAAAGGGAGTTGGAGATTCCTTCAGGTTGGATCCTGAGAATCAAAGGGTTGTTTCCTCCTTCTGGTTGGAGCCAGAGAATTCAGGGATTTATAGTTTCCTTTAGGCTGGAGCCTATAAATAAGGAGTTGTATCCTCCTTCCATTTGTAGCTAGATAATTTGAAAGTTAGTGCTTTCAATGAATGTATTATTGACAATATATAAGAAAACAATATGTGGTTTTCTCCCATTTGGGTTTTCACATAAAATCCGGTGTACTTTGTATTTGATGTGATGTTGTTGATGTGATGTTTCTTATGATTATATGCTTATGATATATTGAATGCAATCATATATGATACATTGATGATAAACTATTGAATATTGTTGATAAAGTTAAAGAATATATATTGTGGTTAAAAGTTGTAAAAGTGCTCATACTGATTCACGCCCCCGCCCCCCCCTCTCAGTATTCCAATAGGTATCGTGCTTGGTCCATATCCATGAGAGCCTTTGTAGATGGAGCACTTACTGCTTGAGATACCCTTTCCTCGTCAGTGTGTGTATTCCAGACCCATTTTTTTCCTTTTGATATTCATTTTAGGCATTGCAAATCCCCTTTTTAGGTTTCAAACACTTTATTCTTTATTTTCTTTTCTTACCAGGATTAAGTCCTTTTAATTGATATGCATTCAGTACATTAGGAATAGGGGTGATTGCCTCATATCGAGGGGGTATAGCTCAAGTTGAGCTTTGGATTTTGAAGTTGGTCATTCATTATCCCATCATTTCTTCTTTCTTTTATAGTGTTCTTTCTTTCTCATTTATTTTTTCTAGCAATTGCATCAATATTGATCTGGATTTATGAGCGGAACGAAAGAAATAACAAACTGAATACAATAACACAGAGATACGGAGAACAACAATAGATATCCAATGAAAAATAACTTCTATTGAATAAACAAAATAGGTTGAAACCGTAAAACTGCAAAACTAAAAACAACTTGCTCGAATGGTGGTAGCTATCTTTGAGAAGAGATGTGACCGCTACACGCATCCATCTGAGAAGAATGATTACAATGAGGCTCTAGAGGACTTTTAAACATTACTCATGAATTCCAAAACCCTAGACATCCAAAAACCTAACCCTAGAAGATGAAACACCAAAAGTTATGTGGGCCTCGATGGGTAAGTTGGTACCTCAACTTCTCGTGGTCATAAATTTCACATACGACCTCCGTTTTAGGCACGTGATAGCCCGTTGGAAAGGTATTTTCGAGAACTACACATTATTTCGTCAAACTCTGACTCCATCTATAGTTTGAATGTGGCAATCTAAAGAAAACATTGTTTAGGGCCCCAAAACGGCCCTGGAAGTACATAAAGATGTACTGACATGAAAACTTCCAAAATAAGCCAGTTGAATTAGGTGGGCGGCCACCAATATCCACCTGGAAGCTTATAGGGATTCATACAACCTCAAAAGTGTAGAACCCACAATTACAAAGAATTACATAAGAACATGCTAAACTAAAAGTTGTCAAGAGGATCCAGTTGGAAAAGGTGGGTGGCCACCAATATCCACCTGGATCAATCAACCTCAACATTATATCCCTTCTTCTCATAGAAGGATGAACCATGGGCCTTTTTGGTGTACATGTAAAAACCATTACTGAAGTTTAGTACACTACGAAAGGCCCCAGGATGGAAAGTGTTAAGCATGGGGGGGNTATGTTACCCCTATCAAAGCCTCCCAATAGTAACCTTGTTTCCCAAGAGTGACAACATTGGACTAGAATACAAATGATTTCCACCAAGGTGAAACAAGGAAAAAAACATAACTTCCAAGATTATGATTCATTATCCGACTTCAACCCATGATCCTCACCTAAATGCCTAATGTATTAAATATGACACTTTATATGAAACAATGACTAGTGTACCTCACAATGTGTTGGACCACCATCATCTAATGAACCATGTTGATTAGGTGTGATAAGTTGAGAAGATGAGGAGGGAGGCATCTTGGGGGCTATTATATGTGGAGAATATTGATCATCATCGTCATTGGGATCATTGTCTTCATTGCGGGCCACAAGACATGATCTCCTCTAGTTTCCCTTAGATGAGAATGGGTAACATTAATCATTGACTAAATTATACCATTATTCTCCTCTAGGTTTCATACCAATTATTTATATTTTTCAAATAAAAAATTTCAAGTACTGAATAATAAAAACATAATTAATGGAAGTCAATAAAAATGCACATCATCCCTAACTAAAGCCTACAATTAAATAATGAAACAAGCCTAAACACAAGCATACAACCCTTGATAGGAATGTAATCATAGACAAGATGAATAAGTCCCCCTAAACACCAACAAAACACAATATGGATTTCAATTATAAACATAAGTTATGTTGGCCTAATGATATAACAAAATGAAAGTAAAAATATTTTACAACAAAACTAAAAGTTTAAATATTTACAAACACCAGCTGGCATATAAACTAGACAACTTACAATGAAAAACATAGCTCGTTAACATCACTTAAATGAATATTCATTTTAAACTTTGGTAGATTTCTCCCTTTGTTGATTTTAGATTTGTTGGGATTCTCCGAGGTTCTCCAAATACACCACTAGTGCCCTTTTTTTCATATGCGTGTACCACTTGGATCGCTTGGTATGGCGGCGAGAAATAAGTACTACGTTATAGGGCATTGAAATGATTTATATGTTGGGTTTTATATTGTTAGATCTAAATTTACTTAGATTCAACCATGTAAAAGTGAGCATGCAAGGCATTAAATGTCGTAGCTGAGTGCTTATTGACCGTCTTTTCTACCTACCTCCCACATGTCCTTGATAGTGATGGTGCATTCTCAGAATTTTCTTCTCATTTTGTAATGGCAGATTCTGTTTACAATGAAATACGTCTTCAAAATGTGTTTTCTTAGTGATATTTTCCAACATGGATCAAGAAACATTATCACCAATTACTAGCTTATCGTCAATTCCGTGTTCAACACCAAGTATATAAAATACACATAATGATGACATAATAAAATATAAACCATTAATGTTGTTAATGGGAATACAAATTGAAAGTAAATAACCAAATATTCTCTCTATATGAATTCATACCCTTACCATCATCAACACTAAGGACAACATTGTCTTCCTCCATAATAAGGTGTCTAGCATTGATTTCATAAAAATAGGTATGATAAACAACTAATAAGTTGGTGTGACATCAAAAAGTTGATAACATCAATACGGTTATAGAAAACAAAACAAAACAAAAAAATGAGTTAGCTAACAACAACATTTTGCATATAACACCTTATGCATTTAAAAGAAAAATGTTGTCGCAAACCCTAGATGAATGTTAACTCTTATCAAATGGCATTGTTGTAGAGATTGGTTTATTTGGTTTCCTAAATATTATACTAAAGTGGGATTGACATTGTTGATAATAAAACAATGGAACACGCATTCTAAGAATTACAAACAAAGTAGGAGGGTTGAGCAACACTTGTTGGAGACATTTTCCATGTTGCTTGTGTTGTATTCTTTGCAGGTATAGACTATGCACCCTGACACATTTTTGCAGACATTGTCATCGATGTATTTGTGGGTTTTGGTGGGTTCAACGCATGATTTTATACCCATTGTAATCTAATAGCGCTTAGTGGATTGTGGTCGATTGATGTTGCAGAATCCCTATATATTGTACTGCAAATTGGTTATGAGAGATAGGTGTGGCTTTGAATTTGTTTGTTTTTCTATTTAAGAGTTCGTAAATCTTAATGTACACCATGTATATGTGCCAATCTTTCTTTATGTGTTAAGACATTGTTGAGATTGTCTTTCTTGAAAAGGTTTATCAAACTCTTCAAGGAAAATGTACAACAATAAGGTCGAAAGGCCAAATGAAAAGCAAGAGCATCAAAAGGCCAAATGCAAAGTGGGAGGATCAAACAACCTTTGTTGCAAAACCTAGTTGAACATAGAGAGGGGGGATCAAGCCATTGTTATTTCAAAGACAAAATGCAAAAAGGAAGAATGCAAAGTGAAAGGATTGAAAGGTGATTGAAAGGAGAGAGATGAAAAACCAACAATTGAAAGACCCTAGCCTAATGATCTTGTATCAAACTTTCTCACAGTCATCCTAATCAAATAATAGGAAAGTCAAAGTTCATATCAATTCAAAACTTTAATCATATTTTTTATAATATTAATTAATTTAGAATTAACCAAACTCCCAAGCTCATTGTTCCCTTCTACACATCGATCTTAAATCATTTTAAAACTCTACTCATACCTAAAATTTCTACATAACCTTGTTAGATTTGTGAAACACCCAATTACCCTATAATGGAGTGTCATGACACCACGAAGGTTTGACGTGGATTGATGCAGCCCAATTATTTCAAAAGGAATCTCACCATGTGTCCAAGCACTAACATTACTTACATAATGATTGATTGATTGATTTTAATGACGTCCACGAGGCTAAATAGCCTAAGGGACCAAGAGAATAACAACCCTAACTCATCATCACACTCTTTTCAATGTAAAATCTTCTGCTGTGAATCTTGACTAGAAGACTAACAATCTAGTTGATCTTATTCTCGTCAAATAGTTGGTGCATGTTGTCGACTTTTAAGTTGTTTTCATACTGACTGTGGATATCCTCGTAAGATACACATTCCATTACAAAGCACCACTTCATCTCCACTGCACCCTTATCGCAGAATATGCAAGTTCTCGCCTCCCAAATTTCCTTGGGTACCTTCCACCTAGTGGTCTCACATCTAAGGTGATGTGAACCCGTTCTCAGCTGTGCAACTAACAATCTTGTTTTTCCTTTAATAACTGCCCCTAAATATGTTTTATCGCTATGATCACAATTTGGATTAAACTCCTTGAAGTAGTATGATTTTTTATGCCCATTGTGATTGGTCCACATGGTAGTCCTAAATTTTTCATTCACTAACTTTTTTATTTCTTCCTTGGTGTTTGGACATTCATGCAACTTGATATTCCACTTACTCAACCACTTTTTATTTTTCTTCATCCAAGTTTTCTTCCTACGGTCTAACTCCTCCTCCATATCTAATTTGGGCCAGCGTTGGTTATCCATGTTTTCCAACTTCTTTAAATAGCTTATTAATTTTGTTATCTCCATCGCCTCCAACAAAAAAGTACCTGTTTCAGCTAAACTAATTTCATACGGGACTATGGCTTTAACTTTGATATTGTTAGTAATTAATTGCTTCTAAATTCTTTCTAGTTGTCTCCATATGCAAGTTGACATGTTGCTTCCCCATATTTCACAACCATAGAGAACAACCGGCGTAACCAACAAACCAAAGAGGTTTTTTTTTTTTTTTTCCAATCCCAAAGTTCTGCTTTTCTGCACCTGTTTTGGAGTAAGTATGAGGCTCTCTACCCTCCCTGTATCCTTTTCTCCCTACAAGTCTCCCAACTGAGCTTATAGTGGAAGTCAATCCCAAGATATTTGTATTCTTTCACTATCTCCAATTGACTTCCTTCGAAAAGAAAGGTGATTGGTTTGACTTTTCTATTTAAAGAAAAGATCATGATTTTGGTCTTGGTAATGTTTACTTGCATCCCTACCTCCTGACAAAAGTGTTGTAAGGACTTTAGATGTTCTCTTAATCCATGTTGTGTTTTTGAAATTAGAATAAGATCATTCGCATATAAAAGTATCTTCACCACATACCCTGCTAGATGGACACCCTCTCCATCTGTCCTGCTCAACCAGGCTTCCACTTATCAATGTATAAACCAAACAAAGTGGGAGATAGAGGACATCCCTGTTTAACGCCAATATCGCTACCAAAAAATTCAGACATTCCTCTATCATGCTCCCAAAAAGCTTTTCCATGAGGGGGTTGACCATAATAGTGAGGTAATTGGAAGGGTTATTGATATCCCCATTCTTAAAAAGAGGAATGACCACACTGTTGGTCCATTCTCCCGGAAAATCGTTTTGGATGACCCCATTTAAAATTCCTTTTATGTGAGGTGCAAGGAGCTCTACCCCCCACTTTAAAAATTTAGCTTGAAGCCCGTCTATGTTCTCCGCTTTTCCGCTTGCTAACTTCTTTATTCCTTGCTTGATATCATCCACTGTGAATAGTTCCACTGACGTTTTCACTATGGGAGGAGTATCTTTCTCATGTACCCGCTCATAAAGGAGCCTCACATATTCTAACCATTGGATTTCTGTAATATTGTTTTCAGTCTACTTTCTCCTTTGTTGTAGTTCTCTCCAAAATCCTTTGGGCTTGTGTTTTCCAAGAGAGATTACCTCCTCTCTTCTTGCATTTACATACTTTTCTTTTTTTGAGTGTACTAATCTTTCATATTTCTTTTGGTTTTCTTTGCCCAAATTTCTCTCTTTTAGAGATTTCTTAGTTGCCTTGCATTTTTCATCATACCATGGATTTGTTGGAAAGGTACTTGTAGCCCTCTTCTTGGGATGAGACCTTTTACATGCACTTAAGGCCTTGTGGATTATAGGGATCAACAAACTACTATGAACATGACCACTTGTCTCATTGGTTGTCATATATGCCTTGTTGTACTTTATAACTTGACACTGTTGCTTAAGATCAACACTAAACCTTTCCCTATTTTCCTGATTTATGAGGATTTTGTCTTTGGAAATATTTTTATTTTGTATGCCAAGGATTTGATTATTGTGTGGACTAGAAATAAATTCTAGCTTAACCAATAGGGGGGCATGATTAGACTTAATTTCAATAGGACAGTCCCCTATATCAAACTTCAACACTCTAGAAGTAAAACTTTGAGACCAAATTAAGTAATCTACCACACTTTGACCATTGTAAGTTTTGCATGTGATACCTCCTGAGGTTGGCCACTCTCTCATTCCATTGCAAATAACCATGCCAAACAAACTACAAAGCCCTAGTAATTCTTCCCCAAAGTGTGTCACGCCCCCATTTCCATCTTGTGAAACTCTTTCCCATGATTGATCTTCCCTCTCTTCCAACCATAAGGGATTCTTTTCCCCTCTTTCTTCATTGCTCAACTGGAGAGATTGGTTGTTAGTTGTCCTTGCATTAAAATCACCCATTAACATTACTTCTCCCAAATGGATGAAAAGAGAGATATCTCTTTTCAATGAGGCATATGGGTCTTTGTTGTCTAAATTGATTCTTTTGTAGATCTTTGAGTTTTTTGGGGCAAAATAGCAAGCAAGCAACTTGAAAGTAACCTCCTTTTCAATTATTTGCAACCAGATGTATTGTTTGTTTGGGTCATCTTTTACCATTTTTACAACACCATCCCATTTTTCATTTATTAGAACTGTAACTCCCCCATGTCCTTTGCCTGTCTCATTTCCTTTGTTTCAAACTAAAGTTTTATTGTACCCCTCTAAATCTGGAACCTTGCAACCATCGTGCTCATGCATTTCTACAAGAAAAATAATATCGTTCCCTTCTGCTATGGGCCCCAACCTCGGACCTCTTCTCCATGGATAACCTCTGCAATTCCAACTTACTACTTGTAAATAGTCATGTGGGGCCCCGATTTCCTATTTCTTATTTGAGAAACAATCACTGATTTGAGCTTTCCAGTTCTTCAACCATGCTCATTTTCCCTCATTTCTTGTTGTTTTCACTTTTTCCCACTCCTTTCTTTGTTGTTCTTGTTAACCCAAAGTCAAGTCCTCATCTAAGTAGATGCGTGTGCCTCTAAGCAATCCTCTATTTCTAAGGATCATATTCTTATCCTCTATATTCATTAAGATAACTCTTACATGTCTATCTCTTCCTCCCTCTATCTGGTGTCCAATCTTACTTGCCTAGTGAATACACCCTATCCACTTCAACTTATTTTTAAAGAAGTCTCTTGCTAAAATGTTCTTTGTATTTTGATTTGCTTCTCAATGATTTCATTTTGTTTGTTTGATGACCCAGTTACAACTTGTGAGCATGATTTAGCTTATTCTATCTGATCTTTTAACTGATTTTCTTTAGCTTACAAGTCGACTAACGCTAACTGAATCACCTGTCGTCACTACTCCCGTCATGATCAGACCCACTGCCCCTAGCTGGAGGAGTTTATCGGGTACCAAACGCGTGGTACACCGTTGAGAGATGACAATCCAAGGACCGCCCACGTCAAACACATCCACCGTTGCACACATTGGTAAAAGCGACGTTAACCGATCTATCTGGCTGTGTTGTAAATTCTGACAAACCTCAGCGTATCTGCGTGAGGTAAATAGGTAACTAATCCAAATATCTCGACAATATTACATGGTACACCTAACATGTTTGGTACTCTTTGCATGGGTTGGACAATAAAGAAGTATTGCACGTTTGACAAGTGGAAATAAAACAGCGCCACCTTCGCAAACACGCTCTGCGTCTCTGCACTGCATTATCAAATTGATACCGCTGGATACCGCAATTTTTTTGGAAATGGGTACCTGCATTAATTTGGTCTCACATACATTTAACAACTTCTCAGCGGAGAAAAAGGGTTTTAGTGACGTAGCTATTTTTGAAATGAGGGTGCCTGCATCCTTCCTCGTGCTGAGTAGCTGCGTGAACGGCTGACCACTCGCCACGAAACTCCATGCATATTGTTTAATGCATGAATAAGCAACTCCCTACTGCAGCGAGCGCGTGTGCTTGCCTGGGTTGACTGTCTGATAACCAACAGAAGCTCATTTGTTTTGTATTAGACGTCATGTCGCCAGCATGTCTCCCGGCTCATCCATACATAAACGTTATGCAATTAATCAGTAATTATATATCTGTAACACAACAGAGGCTGCGCTTAGCTCGCCTGTTCTTTCCTTATGTACATCACACACGAGCGCTGCCTCCTCCAATAGTAGCAGGGGTGATTTCTTTAT
>ML823548.1:18944-30603 GCA_009831015.1 Picea engelmannii
CTCTCTGACCCTCTGCTATATCCTGTAAGGCTTTCATAAGCCCTCTGAACAAACCATCCTCTCTGTCCTCTGGTAGATTTGCATTATTTCCTGGAATGCCCTCCATGTCTTCTTCTCTGCCCTCTATGCTTCTATACCTCCTGTGCCTATAAGTGATGTTCTGTAGCCCTTCCTCAATCATCAATGTTGCCCATA
Organism: Picea engelmannii; assembly: GCA_009831015.1. Taxonomy (NCBI): domain Eukaryota; kingdom Viridiplantae; phylum Streptophyta; class Pinopsida; order Pinales; family Pinaceae; genus Picea; species Picea engelmannii. Next base: position 19,140 of record ML823548.1, read on the forward strand.
GCTGGCCAAGATCATGCTTTGATACCACTGAAATATTCTAAGTTGTGAAAGTGAGGAAAAACCTTCAAGTTTTGGTGTTGGACTTTCGTCAAACGCTTTGCATGCTTCTAAATTTATGGTTGTAGGTGAAAATTGAATGGACAGCAGGCTGTCTCGTTGTTTTGTTCGCTAATGCATTAGTTTTCTAACCCCTTATACCTCCCCAATGAAGTGTCAAGTGCAATTTTTTATGTTTGGACAAAACCCATAAAATTATGATAAAAACATTCACATATCAATGAGCAAAACAATCAATCTCAGGCTGATTTTATTGAATGTCAATGGCTGAGCTTATTACAATCAAAATGGCATAAAATACCTCTCATATATGATGACAAAGACTGATAGGTGACACTTGCAGCCTCCAGTCTCACCCAGCGATGAGAAAATCCCCAATTCTGTCCACACGATTTGTCAATGGAGGCCGACTCATGTGTTGGCTATCTGCTGTTTGGTTTGGGCGATTTGGCAGCCCCCAAATCAGAAATGTGCTCCTCTATAACGCCAGGAACAGTCAGCAAAAGGGGAACGACCATCAACAATCACCCTTCTCATCCCCACGCAGCATAAGGAAGAGATACACGGCTCAAAGCATCAGGAACCCGGAGCATCAAAGGAAATCGACCAGCAGCTTGGTTTAGCAGTCCCCACGACTTGGAAATGAAACAAAACGCAGCCACAAATCAACCACACGCAGCAGCAAGGTATGATACTCAGCCCAGAAAGAAGATGCACGGCCAGCTCCCAATGAACTCGCAGCAGCCAAGAAAATCGTCCAGCAGCCTCCTTGCTTGACCCCTCACGCAGCAAATGAAGGACACGCAGCCTGTGGGAGAGGGAAACACGTCCAATACCAAATAAACATGCAGCCACAACTGGAATATGCGTCCAGCACAAGGAACTCCCAATCCTCTCACACGAGCCAGAGAAAACGCCTCCTCTTCTCCAAAACTGAAAATGAAACCTCCTCTGACAAAAACTCCTAGGATCACAATGCCAGTTACCTGCAAATGAAAAGCCTGAATGGCTTCTCCAATTCCACGGCTAGGGCAGATAGTCTCACTGCCGAATCCGAGATTCCACGGCTAGGGCAGATAGTTTCACTGCCGAATCCGAGGTGCCAAATGGGTTCCCAACTGAAACCCTCGTTTGCTCACCGAGCTCTTCTCCAAATCCAATTTTCAAAATGAATAGTCCATAATGCCTTTTTCCCCTCAATCGTCCTTTTTATTCATTTACTTGTACTTTTCTCCATTAAATATTCATTTAATTATTAATTAGAGAAAAATACCCTCAAAGAGGGGTTTAATAATAATAAACTCACTTTTCCTAAGTTTTCACTTTATAATTCGAAAGTGACTTTACCAGTCTCGTTTCCCTAGCTCATCCGTCTAATGGTTTATGGGAAACTGTATAAACCATCACGGTATCCCGACTGCCTAGGAAAAACGGGACATTACAATATACCCTAGGAGCGCACTGATCTAAGACCTTGTGAGTTGAGTAATATGATCCTACAAACTTCCAATACTTTGAACAAACCCTAACCATTACTAACCCTAACCTAGACTTATTCTACTAACCCTAGTGCTGGCGTCATCTCCTTGTGCTATAAACATCTATATGCAGCATTTATTTCATCTTTAAAGCAATTGAATGGTTGGCTAAGGCGTTGTTCCTAAAGTGTTGATATTGTTACATTGATTGCCATTAACATTTATTATGAAGTGATATTGTGATCATTGATATTGTACAACTTTGATTTGCTTCATCAATAATATTGTTTATCAATTGCTTATTATCAAGAAAGTCATTGATTATATGAAGTACTAATCAGTAAGCAAGCTTGCACATATAGTTTCATTGTTGCTTTGTTCTCGGGCAAGGATACTTCTTGGTTACTACTTCCGGTTATCTTTATTGGCTATAAGCCGAACTTTCTGATCAGGTGGTGACTTGTGAGGGGGGTTATTATCACTTAGCCTTGCTAAACCCTTTGCCTTCACAAAACCCCAAGTCACGGAGGACGTCTCCCCTGGGCCTTACCTCCCTAAATAGAAAGAACCTTCCCATCGAGGTGATAGTGGGTGGGATTGGTTCAGTTACGCCAGTTTGACCTCTTTTCATCCATCTATTAGCCTAACTACAAACTGTGCGATAACAGGAGACAACCAGCAAGGCCATCAGTGGGAAGGGTTATATCCTTATGCCTAAACTCACAATGATGATACATACTTTCCAGCATATAAAGTGCATTATTTCAGGTTGCCAACCCACACAAAGAATGCTTCCTATACACTATTTTGGGCCTGTGTATATTATGATTGAGACAGAAATTTGAGGAATATTTGTCAACCAGATCAACAGAAAGTGTTGAAAGTGTCAAAGCTACAGAGGGGTTGTTGTCATCCTTATACACACTTGCAAACGTGGACTAAGTCTCAGTCCACTTAGTGTGTCCTCGGAGGCACAATGCCTAAGTTCAAGCCCACTGTCACCTCGACTTGAACTTCTTCTGTCTAGGCTTACTCCTAGGGAAGCCAAGGGGGGTAGACCCTATCTACTATGTGAGTTATTAGGTGTGATCTACGAGTTAATTTTAATTTGTTAAAGGTTGGGGGGAAACTAGCCTTTATGAGAGACAAGCAATGCAAATGCAAAAGCAAATCTTTCCCTAAGACAACTAAGACTAGTGCCTAAGGTTGGGCAAAGGGTCAACTAAAGTTACAACATGAGATTGATATAAATCTAAAGAATAACTTTACAAGACTTTACAATTAGATTAGATACAAAAGAATTGAAACAACTATCAACACAATAAAGAATGTAAAGAATTTCTAGATGCTACAATAATGTACAAAATACAACTATCTACAAATGAAAAGAACAAGTACTTGTTAGATCTAACCTCTACTTTGATTTTGCAGGAATGAAAGGAGATAGATCAAGATTGCATAAGCACAACAAACACAACTCAAAACCCAAACAACGAGGTGCCCCAAGAGAGGTGCGATACTTCAAAGGGGTTGCTCAAGAGGCCAATGTGCAACTTCAAGAGGAGAAAATACCACGAAAGAAAGCCTCCTCGGGCCAAGTGCGCAACTTCTAAGCTCAACAACTCAACTACCACAAATGCTCTATTACAATGCTCAAAAGATAACTTGAAATGTAAACTGTAGAAAGTAAAGAGCATGAACCAATGTGTTGACCGCCTCTCCAACATAGGTCGTCAACTCCATGTGCCATGAAGAGATGCATCATCAGATGCAAATTTGTTGAAGATTTTGGTCCTACAGGGCATTGTTTGGCCCCAACACTTCTTTTTGTAATTGGAATTTCCGCACCCCTGCATGGGTTAATAATGTAATAGGTCTGCATGAGTCATGTCTAGGTCAGTTACCTTGGGATCAGTTCACTGGGAGAGTTCCTTTCATCGAGGGTTTTTTATCCTCGGGTTATCAATTGGGCTTTTCAGCCTTATTGATTTCCCTAGAGTTTTTCCCTCACACTTGCAATAATTTCTCCAAAGTGGTGAACGACATTCTAGTGGGCTTATCTTTTGGTAACTATTGTAGGGAATCATTGTAAATGACCATGCAAGACATCTTATAAAGTTTCGCGGAATTCCATCGAGTCTAGAATAGTTTTTTTTAATTAATTAATTTTTAATTAAATTTCCCTAAGTTTGGAGGTTTAATTATTTAATTAATTAATTATTTTTGAGCAAAAATTGTAAAAACTAGGTCTTTGGATTTTGATAGGGGTATTTGTGCTCAAAAGAAATGGAATAGCACCCCTCACATCCATGGACCAAGTTTCAGCTCAGTTGGACAACTTTTTCTATGGGTTTGTCCACCCGGAGTGTCAATCAGTCAAAAACAACAATTTTAATTGCTAAAGTCCAAACATAGCAAAAATGTAATTTTTAAAACTGAGTTAAAAGCATGATGTAAAGATGGATAAAGGTGAGAGAGATTTTTCCTAACTTTCCTAACATTTTCTATCCCTCACATCACCCCCCCACCTAGCCATAAAGAAAAAAACGTCACTTTTCCTAGAGTGGTGTGCCTTCCTTCTAGAAGGTCTCTAAAAAGTAAAAAATGATAAAAACAAATCAATGGGAGACTTATGCTATCCCTTGGCACAATTTTCCTAGCCTCCCACTACCTCTTTGCTTCATCCCAATGCCTCTCCACTCCCCTTCCCTCATTAATTCCTCTCCTCTCCCCCAAATGTTGCACCCTCCAAGAAGAGTTACCCCCCCCTCTTGTGGATCTCCTAGGAAAATTCGTTTTTTGATGGTTGGGCACCTTTTTCTCCCTTGGCACGCATCCCATAAGCCTCACACTACTCTTTTGTGTGATCCCAACATTTCCCACACCAATCTACACCCTAGATCTATGATCTAAACCCTAGATGGTGTGCCCTAGCCTTGGGATCTCATCTTGTGCTTGGTGTTGGACACTTGGCATTGATCCAAGAGAGAAAGGTTTGCCTCTCCAAGTATAAATAGATCCCTTTCCTCACTCCCAACTCACCATATCTTGAGTTAATGTTATGCTACTTGATTTCTCACTCTCTCTCTTTCTTTACACATTTTCCATTCTTTGGCTCTTAGGGTCTTGGAGCAAGTATTTCTCCAAGATCCACTTTCTTGAGTAATAATAAAGGAGAAACTTTGGAGGATTTTGGAAAGAGCTACAAGTGTTTTGGTTCTTACAACACATGAGGTAATATTGTTTTGGTTTAATATTGTGGATGCATAGGTAGATCTTACGTAAAGTATTTTATTTGAGTAGATCTTGCAAAGAGTAGTCTTGTAGATCTATATATGTTGGTTAGCTAGATAAGGTGCAAGTATTTCATCTTGTTAGCTTAACCATCCATATTATCTATTGTATGCATGCCATTGTGTTAGATCTTGCAGGTTGACTTCAAGGGTTTTGTTGTCGTCCTAATACACACTTGCAAACGTGAACTAAGTCTGGCTCACTTAGTGTGTCGTTGGAGGCACAATGCCTAGGTTCACAGCCCACGCTGTCACTTTGACCGAAACCTCTTCCGTCTAGGCTCACTCCTAGGGAAGCCAAGGGGGGTAGTCCCTAGTTACTAGATTAGTTTTAGAATTAAGTTCTAGGAGTTAGTTTTAGTTTGTTAAGGTTAAAGGGGGGATTCTAACCCTAAGATGCACAAGCAGCAATGCAAGATGCAAGGTTAGTATGTTTAGCAAACCTTTTCCTAGGGCAACTAGGACTAGTGCCTAAGATTGGGCAAGGGGTCTGTTGACCGCCCTTTCAACTAGGGGATCAACTCCATATACCTTGAAGATATGCATCATCAAATGCAAACATGTCGAAGACTTTTTGGTTCTACAGCGCATTTTTTTGGCTCCAGCACACAGTTTTGAAAGCGGGATTACCGCACCCCTGCGCGGGTTTATAATGTAATAGGTCTACATGGATCATGTTAGGTCAGTTGCCTTAGGGTTTCTTCATTAGGAGAGTTCGTTTCGCTGAGTGTTTTTTATCCTCAGGAGGTTAATGTGGCCTAACCAACCGGGTTAATCTCCCTTGAGTTTTTCACTCCCACCCAATAAATCCTCCAAAGTGGTGAAAGGCATTTTAATGAAGTCATTCCTAGGTATCTAGTGTTTAGGAACGTTGTAAATGACCATGTAAGACAGCATGCAAAATTTCGCGAAATTCCGTCAAGTATAGCTAGGTTTTTTTTAAGGTTCCGAATTAATTAATTGATTAATTAATTAATTAATTATGGGTATTTAATGTAAAACTTAGGTGCAATAGGGGTATTTGTACTCAAAAGAAAGCTAATGAGACCCCCTGCACCCGTGGACCAAGTTTCAATTCAGTCGAACAAGTTTTGCTAGGTTGTTTGTCCACTTAGGAGTTTTTCGGGAAAACGACAATTTTAATTGCCAAACCCAGAACATGGGAAAGTGTAAATTTTGTAACTTTTAGACAAAAAAGATGAAGTGGCAATAATTAAAGAGAGGACCCCACCTACCTATCCTAACCCTTTACTTGCCCTTTTAAACCCACATTTAATTAAAATTATAATTTAATTATTTCCCCTTATGACCTCACATCCCCCTTCCCACGTGAATGATGGAAACTCATGTTAACTATGTGATGGGTCCCCCTTTCCACTTATGCGCCCTCCTTTGTCCACTCATACACTTCTCCTTAACCATTCACATCCAAATTAGGAGTGTGCTTTACACACTCCCCACCAAACTCACGTACCTCACGCTTTGGATAAAACCTCACACCACTCTCCACATTAAGTTGGGAACTCTTAATTAATTAAATGTGTGGGCCTCTCCTCCACCAGTCGCTTGCCTTTGACGAGTGTGGCCAACACATCTACCCATACGCCAACCACACTCCAACTCACTTCCCTCACACTTACCTCACGTACCTCCCACTCATACGTACACCTCACGTAACTTTGGGAAACTCACGCTTTGTTTTGGAAACTCTTTCAACTTAAATCGTGGGTCCTCTTCCACTCACAACTTTTCCCTTTCTACCTCACGCTTTCCCAACTCATACTCACATATTTCCCATATCTCTCATGCTTTCCCTCAAACTCACGCTTTATCCTCAGTTTGCTTGGGAAGCGTCTCAAGCAGAGACGGAAACATCTCATTAAAAGTGGAATGAAAGCATGGATCTCCTTCAACCCATACGTGGGTCTCTTCTTATCCAATTCGCCCCTCTTTCCTTGCTTTATCACTCTTCACCTCATCCTTTTTCCATTTCCCCTCACCCTAAAAGCTTAGTCTTTTATTGGCTGCTTTCCCCTTTGAGTTGTCTTCACCTTTGGATCTCTGACAAGTGTTGAAGATCCAAGAGGGGTCTCATTGGCTTCTCAAGCTATTTAAGAGACCCCTCACTCCCTCATTTATTACCTTTCATTATTGCACTGTTATGCTACTGTTTTCTCACCATCTTATTATCTTCCTCTCTCATCATTATTGTCACTTGTCTTCATTGGTGTGGCTCTTGAAGAACTTGTAGCAAGTATTTGCTACAACTTCTTCCATTTGGATAATAAAAGGAAATGCTTTGGAGGATACACGGATCTCAAGAGTAGTCTGGGCTCGTTATATGCATATGAGGTGAAATCGTTTTGTTTCAGATATTTGTGTGATTATAGGTAGATTGTTGGATAAAGTATTTTACTTAACTAAGTTTAGTGATTGTATAATTGTTAACTTATTTGATATGCATGTATTAATGATTAAAAGTAGTTTTGATTATTGATATATGCCTTCATTATCTATCTTAGTCTCACATTCTGTTTAAGCTTTGCAGGACACTTCAAGGAGAGGATATTGGGATAAGTCCAAGCACGGATTTACCTTTACTTCTCACATACACGCCAAGTTATTTTTTATATTGTTCACCTTCTCTCATTCTTCATTTCGGTAGCTAACATGCTTAGATAGGTCACCTAAAATCATTTAATTTTCTGGTTCTTGTATGCACGAAATCTTTGCCTAAAAACAAAGATTTCATAACATTTTTTGAGTGTGTTGCAGTTCAAATCAGCAAGCAATAGCTTGCTGATTTTTGCAGGTTCTTACCAGGACAAGAGGGCATGCTGCCCAAATCACATGCACAACACACCCTCCAAACAAATCCTCTCACTAGATAACATTTTCTTCTTCCAATCTACTCTAAAATACTGTAAACGCAAGCCCGAAGGAGTTGTACCCAAGCGGCTTGCTTTCCTTTCAGTCTTTACTTTGCAAGCTTAGCGAGATTAATCGTGATTTCTACATGCATGCTTAACTTAAAATAATCTAGAGTAGATCTCATAACACATGCTAGCTTAGAGCACGTGGTGGCTTAGATTAGATCGTTATTTTCCGTTGCATGCAAGTTTAAGTTTATCTAATCTTTATATTACACATGCGCATGCTAACATTGGTTTCATAAATGCTTAATTAATCAACCTTTTACAATTTCGCAAGTTACTTTCAGTTCTCACACTTCACATTTGCAATATAATAACTAAGAACTCTCGTTAATTCTGGTTTGGGTCCCCAAGGCCTTTCCAGAAACTAAAATTTAACTTGCAATCCATTGTCTAAAGGCATCAACCTTCACATCTTTCAATTTTCAGTACTTTGGTAACTTWGTTGAGCAAGCTACAAGCACTCAATAACACTTCACATTTTTAGCTCATAGATCTAAAATTCATTAATTAGACTTAATAGGACAACTTAACTCACCATCTTCGCCACTTAAAAACTGGGGTTTTGAGGAAAGCCACGGAAATTTTCCGGAGTACTCAGCCTTAGGGTTGACCTGTGAAGCTAGGGTAGGCCTCGTTGCCTCACTTCTTGAGCATCCAGCAACCACTTGGCAATAGGGGGAGGAGAGTTTTGGGTTGACACCTAGATAGGGATAAAATTGATCTCACACTTAATCACTTAATTTAATCTTCAAACTACAACATCAGCAATATAGTTACACACTTGCAAGCTCACTGGTCTCACTGCCTTTCAATCTACATTCATATGCAAGTTAACTTATGTGTTGTAGAATTATCGCTTAAGTGGTTATATCTCTTCATCTAGAGCACTTTACTTTCAAAGCTTTCATCTTTATTATGTTCCTGTATCTATGGTGTGATCCTTTAAGAAGTGCGCATCCACCTGGAGGCACTCTCTTAACTGGGTCTTGAGTGCTTTACGTCTCTTGGCCATTGAAAAGCAGTCCAACAAAACTCTATATGTTGTGAGCATGCTTGGCTTCATGTGTTGATTTCTTTATCTTATGTATCTTTAATTCCTGCACATGCGAGTAAACTTGTTAGTATATTGTCTATCTTGTATCTAGTCTTAATCTATATACCTGATATATTATTTTGTATCTAATTGTATCTGTCTTATTGTAATACTTTGTAACTTATCTTGTAACGAACATTCCCTCTAACTTAGTTGACCCCATTGCCCAATCTTAGGCACTAGTCTTAGTTGCACTAGGAAAAGGTCGGACTCTCATACTTAGATAGTTGCATCTTGCATTTGCTGATTGACATCTTAGGCTAGATTCCCCCTGACCTTTTAACCAATTAAAACCAATTCCTAGAACATTAAAACTCTTAATCTCATCTAGTAACTAGGGTCTACCCCCCTTGGCTTCCCTAGGAGTTAGCTTAGACGGAAGAGGTTCAAGTCAAAGTGACAGCGTGGACTTTGAACCTAGGCATTGTGCCTCCGAGGACACACTAAGTGAGCAGGACTTAGCTCACGTCTGCAAGTGTGTATAAGGACGGCAACAGGGTCAACTAAAGTTAAAGGGTGATTCGTTACAAATATGGTTACAAGATATACAAAAGAATAACTAAATCAAATATTGAATACAAGATTTACAAGTAAAGAATACCAAGATACAACAAACAAGCTAACCACTTTAATTATTTTGTGTGCGGGGTACAAGGAGATCAAAGCATCATATTACATTTATGAGATCATCATCAATACATCACAATACGTCAATTAAGAAGATTTATGGGTTTTAAGCACAAGTATCATGAAGATGACCCACTCTTATTTATTAAACCCACAAAGTATTCAAATGATCAAGGCCAAGGTTTAATTGTTTAATAAGTTAAGGATTCCTTAAGGTTGAAAGATTTTAGTTACTCTTACAAATTATTTCACCAAAGCCTCCTCCTCCTATTGCCAAATCGCTGCTAGATGCTCAAAAAGTATGGCAACAAGGATTACCCTAGCTTCGCAAGTCAACCCGAAAGATTGAGTTCTCACAGAAAGGATGCTCCGTGCCACGAGACCGTCCCCGGCCTAATCACCTTCCGTTGCCCCTCAATCCCCGTTTTAGATGGTGAAGATGGTGGTCTAAGGTACCCTAAAGAGTCTATTCAGTTAAGATATGAATTAGGTAGACTTTTAAGAGTGTTTTAGAGTGTTTTAAGGATTTTATGACACTTTTAAAATGTGATTTAGTGACTTGGCCGAAACTCACTTCAGTCGAAAATGTGTTGCTTAAGCTTATGAAATGAAAGGCATTAACACATATATGCGATGTGAGAGCAAATTACTAGATGCACAAATAGATAGCTTGCAAAGTAAAGGAAGAAACTACAAGGGCAAGAACAACTTGCCAACCAAGAAATGAAGGACAATCACACTTATCTTATGATTAAGAGCATTAAGTGTGACAAAGAAAAAGATTTAAGTGTTTGCCTACATTATCAACTTATTAATGAGATCACTTCAAGCATGTGGCAAATGGCCTTAATAGATCATAGAAATAAAGAAAAATACCATTCACTTATTGAAACATTTAAACATTTAGGAATATCGATCTAAGCATCTAGGAAAAAGATTTAAACTTTGAAGAGCTTTAAGTATGCAAGTAGATCTAATTAAGTGATGATGCCCAATAGGCTTAAGCTAAAGATTAACCATGTATGAGATCTAGATCTAGAATATTTTACAACATTAAACAACTTAGATCACAATCACATATTAAAACCCTAACCTCACCACTTGGGGTATTCCTCTCCCAATAGGTAGGCAGTTAATTAGTTTGCTTAATCTTTAGGAAATATTGAAAAAAAAAGAGAGGCAAGCAAGCAAGAGAATGGAACAAGGACGAAGACAAAAAGTAAGTAAACAAACAAGCAAACCAAGCAAACTCCAAACCCCACGTCCTAGGCTAAAAAAGGCAAGAAAAATGCAAAAAGGAAAGATCTATGCTAAGCCCTAGCTACCCCAAGGCTCACACGTCAGAGGAGGCCTTACCACTCATTCTCCCACAACTATGAGCCACTAAAAGCAAGAAAAAGGAGAAGAAATGAACAAAAATGCTTAAAAATTGAAGGAGGAGGTTGAGAAATAGCTACCAATCCATTTGGGGGCTCTTTGAGTGTTGTGTGGATGCCTTTGGGTAGCCAAAACCCCTCTCAACCAGATCTGAACCTGCAAAAACCAGCAAGGTATCCTTGCTGGAAATGCTACACACAACCAAAAGAGTGAAGAAAAACTTTTGCCTTTTTAGGGCAAAATTTTTTCTTAAGAAAAAATTATAATATTTGATAAAAATGACCTATCTTGCTAAGTTAAACTAGCTGAAATATGTATGGAAATGAACAGCAATATAGAAGAAGAGCAAGAGTGAGAAAGGAATGGAGTTTATGTGAGTCTCAATGAAAAAAATTTCCTTAAGGCATTCCAAATGAAACCCTTGAAGCCAACCTGCAAGATCTAACACAATGACATGCATACAATAGATAATATGGATGGTTAAGCTAACAAGATGAAATACTTGCACCTTATCTAGCTAACCAACATATATAGATCTACAAGACTACTCTTTGCAAGATCTACTCAAATAAAATACTTTACCTAAGATCTACCTATGCATCC
>ML823548.1:72204-83005 GCA_009831015.1 Picea engelmannii
AGGGGTCAACTATGTTCAAGGGTTGTTTATTACAAAAGATTACAAGTTACTTACAGTTTTACAAAAGAATAATTCAATGAAAGAATACCATGTACAATTACTTACAATAAAGAATGTTTAAGATACAATTTATACAAAGCAAATTAGCCACGTTTTACTTCTTATATGTGCAGGATATAAAAGATTAGAGCATCAAAACATATCACCACATATATGAGATCATCATCAACACATTATCTCATCACAAGATTACAAAGATTTGGAAGAGTTAAGCACAATTATTATGAAGATTATTGAAGATGATCAACACTGTTAATCTATTAAACCCCCAAGTGTTTTATTAGATTAGGTCTAGGGTTTAATAGCTAGGCTTTTCTTAAGATTTAACAAATTTTATTAGCTTTCACCAAAGCCTCCTCCCCCTATTGCCAAATAATTGTTGGATGCTCAAGATAGTATGGCAACGAGGCCAACCCTAGCAGAACCAGTCAGCCCAGAACAACAGTACTTCTCAGAGAGGACACACACCTGGTGCGCCACGGGGCAGTCCCCTACCACTACCCTCCGTTGTTTTCCTCAAGCCCCATTTTAGATGGCGAAGATGGTGGTCTAAGGTACCCTAAAGTAGTCTATTAAGTATATAAGTTGATTAGGTAGACTTTTAGGTGATTAGAAGAGTGTTTAGAAGATTTTAAAGCACTTTTTAGGTGCAATTTAGTGATATGGCCGAAACTGTTATTAGCTTTATGAGTGTGTTATCTTCAGCTTAAACAAATGAGTAATCTCAACACATGTAAAGCAAAATAAGAGATGTCTGAAAAAGTAAAGATGCTATCACATGCACAAAAGTAGTTTGCTAAGAAACAAGAGATCTATGGAAAGAACAACTTGCCTTAAAGAGATGAAAGAAAATTTAAGTGTGTTTTCCTACTTAACCATTCAACACATTCCAAGCCCGAGTAAGTGGCTTTCAGTAGATATCAACAGTAAACTAATGAACCAATTACTTGTTAAACACTTAAGAGATATAAAGCATTAAGATTAGATCATGTGCATAAGTAAGAAAATATGAAGCTTGAAATAAAACTAAGAAGGATCTAGTTAAATTATTTTGGTGTGTTGCCCAATAGGCTTAAAATAATGAGATAGATCTAGAACATAAGCATTTAGAACATATTAAACATTAGATCACATCCAATCACATCGAAAGTAAAGCATTAACACTTAGCCTTACCTCTTTGGGGTATTCCTCTCCCAACTAGGTAGGTTATTAAGTTATATTTGCTTAGATAAGTTAAGTTTCTTTGAGATATTAGTTATTAGGGCAAACCATGAAAGGGGGAGAAAGAAAGTAAGCTAAGCTACAATCTAATCTACCAACAAGCAAGCAAACCCCACAACCAAGGTTTGGAAGGTGCCCACACCTTGGAAACCTCACGGCCAAGCTAAAGAAAACTCAAAATAAAGTGAAAATGCCTAGATCTAGCCTACGTCCTACCTACCCCAAAGCTCATAGAAGAGGGGAGGCCGTACCACTTCCCCTCTTACACTATGAGCTCAAACAACCAATCTAAAAAGAGAAAAAGTGCACTATTAAGCTAGAAAATGAAAGGGGGGGGTTAGAAATAGCTACCAAATCCCCCAAAGGGGTCTTGAAGTGTTGTGTGTGTCTCTTTGGGGCAGCCAATAGCCTCCAACCAGATCTGATATACCTGCAAAAACAACAAGTTTTGCTTGCTAGGATGGCTACACACAACCAAAAGAAGTTAAGGAAACCCTTGCCCTTTTGGGGCAAGAACTTTCCACAATAAAAGATATAGATTTTATATGATTTTTGACCTATCCAAACAATGATATGCTAGCTGAAAATGACATGAATGTACAGCAATATTAAGAGAAAGGCAATAGATCTAGAGAGTTGGAGTTTGTAAGAGCTTCAAGTGACCCTTCCCTTCTAGAAGGAGTTCCCAATGAAACCCTAAAGATGAACCTGCAAAATCCTTTCAAATCACAAGCATACAATAGATAATATTTTGATGTAATGAAATTAAACGACACTTCTATTTAACCCAAACATTAAGATATATAGACTAACAGGCATACGCTCTACTAAGCCTACTTAGATAACACTTTACCTAAGATCTAATGTTGCAAGAAATTAGAAACAATACTAAAACAATGTTACCTCCCATGCATAAGAACAATAAGCATACGTTTTACCCTTCTTGTTGTCCTCCAAAGCTTCCAAAATTATATTACCAAAGAAAATGGTCTTGGAGAGGAATACTCCAAAACCCTAGAGCATAGAATGACAATGAAATGGAATGGAATGACTAGAGAGAGAGAGGAAAATCAAGTAGCATAACAATAGCTCAAGATATGGTGAGTTGGGAGTGAGAAATGAGATCTATTTATACTTGGAGAGGCAAACTTACCTCTATTGGATTTAAGCCAAGTGTCCACCAAGCAAATGAGTAGATCTCAAGGCTAGGGCACACCATCTATGGTTTGAAAGCTGGATCTAGGGTGTATGTAATGTCCCATTTCCCGTAGGCAGTTGGGATACCGTGGTGGTTTATCCATTTTCCCGTAAACCATTAAACGGACAAGCTAGGGAAATAACATTAATAAAGTCACTTCTGAGTTATAAAGCAAAACTTAGGGAAAGTGAGTTATTAATGTTAAACCCCTCTTTGAGGGTATTTTCTCCAATTATTAATTAAAAGAAATATTTAATGGAGAAAAAAGGAAAAAGGTGAAAGGACAAAAAGGAGGATGGAGGATTGGAGAGGCATTGTKGAATAATCATTTTTTGAGAATTTGTTTTGGAGAAGCTTGCGAGCTTGAGACGAGGGTTTCGAAACCCTTGGGAAGAAGAGTCAGTTTCGGGGTTGAAACAATACCTCCCTAGCTGAAGACAGGAGGAGCCATCCAGGCTTTTCAATTGCACATAACAGGTAGTGGATCCAAGAGACTTAATCTGAGGTCGATTTCATTCTTCATTGGGGATAAAAGAGGCGTTTTCTGTGAYGTGTGAAGAAGAGTCGAGAGTTTCTCATGTGGGACGCGTCCTCCTTGTGGCTGGGCGAATTTCCTTCACGGCTGGGTTACCCAAATCGTGGTCATTTGTGCTGGGTCGTGGGTCATTGTTTAGATCTCATGCTGGGCGGATTTCTTCACTATTGAACTGTCCAAATCGTGGGTTCCTTGCTGAAGCGTGAGTTCTGGTCCTTATTCTCTGCTGGACGCATTATCTAAGAGGCTGCGTGCTCCCTGCTGTTGTATGCTGCGTGGTAGACAAGGATACATTGTTGAGGACGTTGCTGAGGTCGACCTCTTGGCTGGCTGAATATTCCATAGCAGGGACGGACTTTTCTGTATTGGGGCGCTGCTATATAACTCCAACAAACAGCAGAACGACCAGCAACTAAATCGCTCACCTTCTTTCAATTCGTGTGGGCAAATTTTGTCAGTTCGTGTGGCTGTGTATCGAGGGAGGATTCCAACTTCTATTGCACACTCATACTCATTTCTGAGAGGTATTTTAATCTCATTCTAAATTGTTGGAGCAGCATTAATATTATTCAATAAGAGCAGTCAATTTCTGAGTATTTTGCCATGGTATGCTTAGACATTTTTCATTACATTTTTTTGGGTTTTGCTTAAAATCATAATAAGTTATTGTGCACATCATTGGGAGGTATAAGGGGACTCAAAATCACTATAACAGTAAACAGAACCAATGAGACAGCCTGCTGCCCAATAAAATTTCACCTACAGCCATATTTTATTGATGCATGCCAAGTGTTTGACGAAAGTCCAACACCAAACTGGGAGAGTTTTTCCAAGTTTTCCAACTTAGAATATTTCAGTGTAGAAAAATATAGGAGGTGTTGGGATCAAGCAAAGAGGTGTGGGAGGCCTTGGGATTGATGCCAAGGAAGGTGAGAGGTCACAAATAATTTTTAAAAAATCATTTGTTGAGTTTTTAGAAAAGGGGGGCATAACTCCTCTTGGAGGGCGCAAAAAAATGGTGAAAATGAAGGAATGGAGGGGGATTAATGAGAAAAATTGAGTGGGATCACCCTAGGAGGTGATGTGGGGGTTAAAGGGAGTCATAACTCATGAAAGGGGGCCCCAAATAAGTCACAACATCCACCACCAAGAAAAAAACGTCAATCCCCCTAGGGGGCGTGATTTTTGAGTGTAGAAGGTGGGTAAGGGGTTAGAATAGGTTGGAAGGGTTATGTTATGCTTAGGGGGCCTCTCTCTAACCTTTATTCCATCATTCTACATCATCTAAACTCATTATTACAATTTTACGTTTTTGCCATGTTTGGACTTTAGCAATTAAAATTGTTGTTTTAGACTGACTGACACTCTGAGTGGACTAACCCATGGCTAAAGTTGTCCGACCGAGCTGAAACTTGGCCCATGGATGTGGAGGGTGTTATTCCATTTCTTCTGAGCACAAATACCCCTATCAAAAACCCTAAGACCTAGTTTTTACAATTATTGCTCAAAAATAATTAATTAATTAAATAATTAAACCTCCAAACTTAGGAAAATTTAATTAAAAATTAATTAATTAGAAAAAAACTAATCTAGACTAGACGGAATTCCGCGAAACTTTCTAAGATGTCTTGCATGGTCATTTACAATGATTCCCTATAATAGTTACAAAAACATAAGCGCACTAGAACGTCGTTCACCACTTTGGAGGACTTATTGCAAGTGTGAGGGAAAAACTCAAGTGAAATCAGTAAGGCTGAAAAGCCCAACTGATAACCTGAGGATTAAAAACCCTTGGTGAAAGGAACTCTCCCAGTGAACCGATCCCAAGGTAACTGACCTAGACATGACTCATGCAGACCTATTACATTATTAACCCACGGAGGGGTGCGGAAATTCCAATTACAAAAATAAGTGTTGGGGCCAAACACTGCCCTGTAGGACCAAAAGTCTTCGACAACATGGCATCTGATGATGCATCTCTTCATGGCACATGAGTTGACCATCAGTGCTAAATGGGTGGTCAACACCGCCAAAGATTGAACATTTTCATGTTCAATATTCAGAGTTCAAAAGTTCATTCGGTCATTAAGACCAACCATTTTCACATTTTCCATACAAATTGTAATAAGAGATGTTGCATGATGAACTTGTAAAAGATCTTAGCCACCTTCGACTTAGGCATGAGTTGTTACTTTGGAGTGTTTTTTTTACTTATTAATTATATTTCTGTTGTTTAAAGGCAATTTATAATTTCCGAGTTTTTTCACTCAATTCTCCAAAGCTGGAGTATATACTTATGGTTAGGCCTTAGCATGGATTTAAGCCTAGTGTCTAATGTATATTACCATGCTAAACATACTCCTAAAATCTTATGAAAATGTGCTAAGTCCCCCTTAGGATTTTTAAAATTTTTTAGTTAATTAAAAATTTTCCGCAAAACAAGAATTTTTAATTAAAAAATAAAGTTGTAATAAAAAAGCAGTGCTAGGAGTTTTCCTATGCCTTGGGGGTGCTCATTTTTGGACCTAGAGCACCCATATTACTTAAGTACCCACTTGGTTGAGTAAATTTAGTGATTTTAATCACTTAAAAGTCAATTTTACTCAAAAACCCCAAAAAAGTCAAAGAAAATCAGCAAATGCTAAATTTTGGGAAACATGTTTTAACATGTTTTGGGTGAATAAAGCCTAGAAAGGCTATGTGGCAACCATAGAAGACAAAAGAAAGATTATTTGGTATAATTAGATGATTTGTGAGGGAGCTGAAAGATTCTACCAAG
Source organism: Picea engelmannii (assembly GCA_009831015.1). Lineage (NCBI taxonomy): Eukaryota > Viridiplantae > Streptophyta > Pinopsida > Pinales > Pinaceae > Picea > Picea engelmannii. The sequence continues at coordinate 77,999 of ML823548.1, forward strand.
AAGAGGTGTGCCCCTCTTGAAGAGAGGTGGCGCATTCCAAGAGGGGGCTGCCTGCCTCTTAAGAGGTGGCACCCTCTCCCTCTCCCTCTCCTTTGAGTTCACACTTGTCATTGTTTTGGTTGAAAAGAGAGGTGGCAGCCCTTTGGCTACCACTTGGTCATCCCTCTCTCACAAGTGGTGTGCCCCTCTCCTCCACTTGGTGCACCCTCCTCTTTTGGGCTTCTTCACCCTTTGTTATAAATCAAAGCATCCTCCCATTGTAAAGCTAGTTGGAGTTTGGGAGCCGTGCTTGTGGTTGTATACTATTGTAATACTTTTAATTTGGAGTAAAGAGACTTTGGAGGTCAAGAAGGTGTGTTATACATGTGTGTGGATGCTTGAGGTCAATTTGTGCTTAATCTATGAGGTAATATTTGCCTAATTTCTTCTTTGGATTTGTTATTTTGGCCTTTGAAAGGATGTTATCATCTAGTAGGATAGGATTTATCTAGCTTGTTGTTAATCCTATTGTTCATTTATATTTAGAGACTTTGATGTGTATGCATGTTTTGGTTAACTAACATACTCTTCAAGTTTCTTGTGTAGGTGACACCAATTTTGTTAACAAGTTTATTTGCAAGATTTTAAAGCTTACAGGTTCTTATAGCTTGGAGTGGTGATGAAACTTGCTTGTCTCTTCACAAATTCAAGGATCTAAAGATTTAGTCCCTCCTTAACTCATCTAAAGACTCCATTGCCCAAGGGTTCCAAGCCTACAAGTTTCTTCTTTCTCTCTTTCTCAAAAGAAAATCTAAATTTTGGTTACTAATTGTTTACTTTATCTTAGATATATATCATATTTCAAAATATTTCTTATCCAAGTTAGTAAATGAATTTAAAAGTTAGATCGAGAGTTCAGGTTTCAATTTTATCATCTTAAACTAGATCTATCTCAAGAAACGTCATTTTTAGCAAGTAATTTACTTCGAAATTTTTAGAGGCTAAAAGTTGACTTGTTTCAAAGATCTTTTAATTCGATATTTGGCAATTAGAGTGTTTTTGTATTTCTATTTTAAAATAGCAAACAAAGACCCTAAGGAGACAAGCTCTTTAGCTTGCTCTTCTTAGTTCATTTTTTGCTCATTTTATGCTAGTTTTACTTAGTTAATTTGGGGCTCTCCTACTAATAACCAAAGACACTTCCAAAGTGTTTTTGACCATATTTTGTCATTGTTTGCTTGCTGTTTTGTGCAGGTTGACGAACAGATAAGAGGAAATTCTGTCCATTTTGGGCGGATTTGGAGCATCCGAAACTCCCGGGGGCACCCCTTTCTTCAATAAATACTTGTAAAACATTGTAAAGACTTGTGACCCCCATAATGAATGGTCACAAGTCACTCCAATAAAGAGTTGTGTAATTTCGTTAATAAAATCAATGGGGCTACAAGATCCCACTCTTCATCCCCCCTAGGGTAACGGTGTTTTGGTGATTGTCTCAATTTTTGCAATTTTAGCTTAGATTCAATTTTCATAACTAATCATAAGCTAAAGTTAATCTTTCAATTCATCACAAAGCACTATAATCTCACATATTTTTTAAAGTTAATAAATCACAATTTAGATTAAATTTCAATTTGCAAAGTAGAACATTAATTGCTAGTTTAGTTTTCCTTTTATGCAATTTCAAAGTTGGAAATAAACAGTCTCCTCAGCTCCTCGCAAGAGGTTGGTCAGTGAAGACTTTAGTAATTAAAAAACATTTTCCTTTCAGTACTTTTCTTTATTGTTTAAAATAAACAAATCCTCTCTACTCCTAGTGCGGTTCCTGACCCTTCCATTTGCGAGCTTGTCTCGATCTTCTGAGAGTAAGTTTCATACACGCTAGGTTGGTCAGTGGTGATAGACTAATTAGGGAAATCTTAAAGAGAACTTTGTTTTAGTGGAAACGTAAGAGAGTCTGTGAAGATACCTGGCGGGAACTTTGAGATCTAGGTTCTCCCTGTCAGATCTCCCACATTCTCTTGAGCTTGTGTGCAAAATCAGAGGGATCTCCCTGTTGGATATTCAGCAAGCTCAACCTCCACTTTAGGGACCTTTTCTAAAGAGCCAAATCTAGTTTAGACAAACACTTTATTTTCCATGCAATAAAATTTATCTCATTAATCTACCATCAATAAACCTTAATAAAACACACGATCTACATTGCCCATGATACCTTTAAGGAACTGGACTCATTTACACATGTGCAAAGCCATATGCTTCACAAGTTTTATTTCAGTCATTTACTTTGAAGCAATTTGATTTTACTTGCATCTAACATTGTATCTCAAGTATCCTTTTATGCAAGTATATGTTTTATGTATCTTGTGGTGAATAATTGATCTGTGTATGCTTTTGCTTTATGTTGGTTAATGAAAGTTAAACTCCTAAATTCAATTCTCGTACTTAGATTAATTTCAAGCCTTAGTATATTTGTTAGGGACTACCTCCCTTGGCTTCGCTAGGAGTTGGCCTAGACGAAGGAGTTGAGGATTAGGTGACAGCACCTTAACTCTCACTTGCCCCCAAGGACACACCGAGTGGATTGATGATTTTTCCACGTCTCCCAGGTGTGTATAAGGTGGCAACAGTCACATAGTTTAAGATTCTTGCAATTCACTTCTAATTACCCTAATTTAAAGAGAGACCTTAAAATTTATTAAAAGAAACCAACTCACATTGCAAAACATTTACTCTTCAAATCTTGCAATTTCCTTTTCATGCAATTTACTTTCAAGCACTTACATTTCATTCATTTTCAGCGAGTTCTTTACATGTGAATATTTACTTGTCAAAGCATTATTTACTTGATGTTTCAAGCATTCTTTAATCTTTGAGAAATAATTGTCTTAAGTGAAGTCATTTTTATTGTTTAATTCATTGTGTAGATATTCCATACTTTATTTCAAGTTGTAGAAATATATTTTGGTGTGCATATCTCAATAAGTGAATTTTGGTAATCTTTAGGCACTGGTCTATCTGTTATCTTGTAAAAGAGAGGATTTGCTTGTCATTGAAAGAATTGCATTTTGCATTGTTTCCTTGTCATTGGGTTTGGTCTCCTTAATCCTCAAGTTAATTAACTCCTAGAACTCAAATAAATCTTTCACATAGTTTAATAGGGTCTACCCCCCTTGGATTCCCTAGGAGTGGGCCTAGACAGAAGGAGTCTAGATTGAAGTGACAATGGGTCTAGACTCAAGTTTCTGTCTCCAAGGACTCACCAAGTGGGTTGGAAACTTCTCCACGTTTATGAAATATCCCTGATCCGGCTGATCAAGATATTCGCTACTGTTCTAATGCTCTGGCGTGCAGATCTGATACACTGGGGGTTTCTGGATGCGTTTTAGCTGTGTTTGAGATGTTCTTCGGTTATTGTGGTTGCATGTGGGTTATTGCAGGTGCATGTTGGTTATTACATGTGCATGTTGCATATTTAATGTTTAACAATCATATAAGGGTGCATGCAAGAGTATAGAATGTCAACTGCTCAATATCATGAATAATAACGGTTCATGCATGGAAATACAAATAGCCTACTAAAAATATAGAATCTAGACGTCAGTCAGATCTTCTGGATCTGTACTGGAATACAATCGAATAACAAAAAATACCCGTGATCGTAAGAAGATAGCAGATCTGATGCATGCACAGATAGATCGGAAAAAATGGGCGATCTCGGAGCAATACGGTAACCGCTACCAACTGAAAAACTCGACCTGAATAATCCACTGTCAGAATGTGCTCGAAACTGCTCCAATAGGTGCGCCCTGGTCTCTATACTGGAATGAATGTCTGTCGGAACTCGGATCGGACCTCTACGACACTGGATCTGGACCCCTGGGGGGTTTGCGCCCCTCCTGGGACACTAAATGCACCCCAAAAGACTCCACCGTCAGAATCTGTTGCTATATCGCTCGAAACGATCGTCTCGTCAAATGATGAAATGGGTCGGAAGGGTTGGTCCCAATCTGCTCTGGAACACCTGCATGCAACGCCAAATGTCTGTCCGGGGTAACTGCGCCCTGAATGGCTGGATGGATCGATCTGCAAGATTTCCACCGTCGGAATCTGATGGTAGATGGCTCAATGGAAGCGCCCTCGCTGGATCTATACTGGGTCGGAACGAATCTGCAATCGGGACACAGGTCTATTGCAGATCTCTGAATCCTCAAAATAGCTTGCGCCCTCCTTGGCTGAGTTGCGCCCTCCACAAAGAATACTCCTGAAACGAACGGTGAAATACCTGGATGGTATTTCCGATTGGCTAGGGTGTGTCTCTCAACACCGAAACCGATCAATGGTGGTGGTTTCCTCCAGAAATCCACAAAACAGTAAGGTTGGCTCTCCTCCTCCTCTCGGAACTCTCAACATCAAATCATAACAATGCATAATGAAGAATTAGGTCAAATTCCTCCCTTTATATCTTTTCCGATTTAATTCTTCGTTGACCTCACTTAACCTAGGCGCCTTTCCTCCTAAAGTGATTTATTTGTCAATTAAGTCCCCCCTTAACACATTTTCATTCTAATTCTCCGTTGACTTAGGCTTAAGTGACTTTTCCTAAGTATTTTGGCTTAATTCATCGTTTAGCCGTTAATTCCTCCTTATTTCTCCATCTTGTTCCCTGTTTGTGCCTGACTATAGTCTACGGGAACATATAGACTACTAAGTCACTCCTTGTTGGCCTACTCTTGGGGACGGGACATCACAGTCCTCCCTTCCCGAGATTGCTTGTCCTCAAGCAACATCAATCCTGGGTGCTGCAGACTATGCTCTCCCTCCCATGTGACATCCTCCACTGGGAGACCCCTCCATCTAACCAAGCACTCTCTGATGATCCTGTTCCTCAATCTGCGCTCTCTCTGCTCTAGTACCTCCTCTGGCACTAGTTCCAACTGACCCTCCTCATCCAAAGGTGGCAACTCCTGTGAAATGCTAACCTGCTGTCCCACCGCCTTTTTAAGGCAAGAGACGTGAAAGACGTTA